>SIJG01000167.1:139177-210532 GCA_023374025.1 Heterodera schachtii
AGCCTTATTTATCTTGTAAATAGAATTTGGTGCGTTTCAGAGCAGTTTCTGAAAAAATATTAAAGAATTAATTTTGCAAAAAATAAATAAATAGTGAAACTTTAAAAATTCATAGAAAATTTAAATTCATAGTTACTGGTCTTAAAGCATCACAGAGGTGCTTTTTCTTGTCTTAAGGATGCCCTTAAAAAATATCGTGCGCTTCTGATCACTACTCGAAAAATGAGTGATTGAATTTTCACTAAAAAGTTAAGCCTAAACTTTTGGCATGTTTAAAAAGCAATTAAAAATTTTTAAAAATTTTATTCAGCTCCCTTTTTGATAGAAAAAGCATCAGAGTGCCTTATATAACATGTGTATAAATTTTGGTGCGTTTCAGAGCAGTTTCTGTAAAAATACTTATGAATTAATTTTGCAAAAAAAAAATAAATAATTAATAAAAAACTCAGAATTTCGTAAATTTTGAAAACCAATTATGGACCTTATTTTTTCAGTTTAAGTTAGTCCTCTTACAGAGACGTATGCCTGCAAAATCTGGGATTTTTCTGATCCCTACTCGAAAAATTATGAGTGATTGAAATTTCACTAAAAAGTTAAGCTTAAACTTTTTGGCATCTTTAAAAAGCAATTAAAAATTTTTAAAAAATTTTATTCAGCTCCCTTTTTGATAGAAAAAGCATCAGAGTGCCTTATATAACATGTGTATAAATTTTGGTGCGTTTCAGAGCAGTTTCTGTAAAAATACTTATGAATTAATTTTGCAAAAAAAAATAAAATAATTAATAAAAAACTCAGAATTTCGTAAATTTTGAAAACCATTATGGACCTTATTTTTTCAGTTTAAGTTAGTCCTCTTACAGAGACGTATGCCTGCAAAATCTGGGATTTTTCTGATCCCTACTCGAAAAATTATGAGTGATTGAAGTTTCACTAAAAAGTTAAGCCTAAACTTTTTGGCATCTTTAAAAAGCATTAAAAATTTTTAAAAATTTTATTCAGCTCCCTTTTTGATAGAAAAAGCATCAGAGTGCCTTATATAACATGTGTATAAATTTGGTGCGTTTCAGAGCAGTTTCTGTAAAAATACTTATGAATTAATTTTGCAAAAAAAAATAAATAATTAATAAAAAACTCAGAATTTCGTAAATTTTGAAAACCAATTATGGACCTTATTTTTTCAGTTTAAGTTAGTCCTCTTACAGAGACGTATGCCTGCAAAATCTGGGATTTTTCTGATCCCTACTCGAAAAATTATGAGTGATTGAATTTTACACTAAAAAGTTAAGCCTAAACTTTTGGCCTTTAAAAAGCAATTAAAAATTTTAAAAAATTTTATTCAGCTCCCTTTTTGATAGAAAAAGCATCAGAGTGCCTTATTTATCTTGTAAATAAAGTTTGGTGCGTTTCAGATCACTCTCTGTAAAAATACTTATGAATTAATTTTGCAAAAAAAAATAAATAATTAATGAAAAACTCAGAATTTCTAAAATTTTGAAAACCAATTATGGACCATATTTTTTCAGTTTAAGTTAGTCCTCTTACAGAGAAGTATGCCTGCAAAATCTGGGATTTTTCTGATCCCTACTCGAAAAATTATGAGTGATTGAAGTTTCACTAAAAAGTTAAGCCTAAACTTTTTGGCATGTTTAAAAAGCAATTAAAAATTTTTAAAATTTTATTCAGCTCCCTTTTTGATAGAAAAAGCATCAGGGAGCCTTATTTATCTTGTAAATAAAGTTTGGTGCGTTTCAGATCACTCTCTGTAAAAATACTTATGAATTAATTTTGCAAAAAAAAATAAATAATTAATAAAAAACTCAGCGAATTTCGTAAATTTTGAAAACCAATTATGGACCTTATTTTTTCAGTTTAAGTTAGTCCTCTTACAGAGACGTATGCCTGCAAAATCTGGGATTTTTCTGATCCCTACTCGAAAAATTATGAGTGATTGAATTTTACACTAAAAAGTTAAGCCTAAACTTTTGGCCTGTTTAAAAAGCAATTAAAAAATTTTTAAAAATTTAATTCACCTCCCTTTTTGATAGAAAAAAGCATCAGAGTGGCCTTATATAACATGTGGTATAAATTTTGGTGCGTTTCAGAGCAGTTTCTGTAAAAATACTTAATGAATTAATTTTGCAAAAAAAAATAAATAGTGAAACTTTAAAAATTCATAGAAAATTTAAATTCATAGTTACCTGGTCTTAAAGCTCACAGAGGTGCTTTTTCTTGTCTTAAGGATGCCCTTAAAAATATCGTGCGCTTCTGATCACTACTCGAAAAATGAGTGATTGAATTTTCACTAAAAACGTTAAGCCTAAACTTTTGGCATATTTAAAAAAGCAATTAAAAAATTTTTAAAATTTTATTCACCTTTCTTATTGATAGAAAAAGCATCAGAGAGCCTTATATAACATGTGTATAAATTTTGGTGCGTTTCAGAGCAGTTTCTGTAAAAATACTTATGAATTAATTTTGCAAAAAAAAAATAAATAATTAATAAAAACTCAGAATTTCGTAAATTTTGAAAACCAATTATGGACCTTATTTTTCAGTTTAAGTTAGTCCTCTTACAGAGACGTATGCCTGCAAAATCTGGGATTTTTCTGATCCCTACTCGAAAAATTATGAGTGATTGAAGTTTACACTAAAAAGTTAAGCCTAAACTTTTTGGCATCTTTAAAAAGCAATTAAAAATTTTTAAAAATTTATTCAGCTCCCTTTTTGATAGAAAAAGCATCAGAGAGCCTTATTTATCTTGTAAATAAATTTTGGTGCGTTTCAGAGCAGTTTCTGAAAAAATATTAAAGAATTAATTTTGCAAAAAAATAAATAAATAGTGAAACTTTAAAAAATTCATAGAAAATCGAAAACCAATTATGGACCTTATTTTTTCAGTTTAAGTTGGCCCTCTTACAGAGACGTATGGCCTGCAAAATCTGGGATTTTTCTGATCCCTACTCGAAAAATTATGAGTGATTGAAGTTTGACAAAAAAGTTAAGCCTAAACTTTTGGCATCTTTAAAAAGCAATTAAAAATTTTTAAAAATTTATTCACCTCCCTTTTTGATAGAAAAAGCATCAGAGTGCCTTATATAACATGTGTATAAATTTTGGTGCGTTTCAGAGCAGTTTCTGTAAAAATACTTATGAATTAATTTTGCAAAAAAAAAATAATAATTAATAAAAAACTCAGAATTTCGTAAATTTGAAAACCAATTATGGACCTTATTTTTCAGTTTAAGTTAGTCCTCTTACAGAGACGTATGCCTGCAAAATCTGGGATTTTTCTGATCCCTACTCGAAAAATTATGAGTGATTGAATTTACACTAAAAAGTTAAGCCTAAACTTTTTGGCATCTTTAAAAAGCAATTAAAAATTTTTAAAAATTTTATTCAGCTCCCTTTTTGATAGAAAAAGCATCAGAGTGCCTTATATAACATGTGTATAAATTTTGGTGCGTTTCAGAGCAGTTTCTGTAAAAATACTTATGAATTAATTTTGCAAAAAAAAAATAAATAATTAATAAAAAACTCAGAATTTCGTAAATTTTGAAAACCAATTATGGACCTTATTTTTTCAGTTTAAGTTAGTCCTCTTACAGAGACGTATGCCTGCAAAATCTGGGATTTTTCTGATCCCTACTCGAAAAATTATGAGTGATTGAATTTACACTAAAAAGTTAAGCCTAAACTTTTGGCCTGTTTAAAAAGCAATTAAAAATTTTTAAAAATTTAATTCAGCTCCCTTTTTGATAGAAAAAGCATCAGAGTGCCTTATATAACATGTGTATAAATTTTGGTGCGTTTCAGAGCAGTTTCTGTAAAAATACTTATGAATTAATTTTGCAAAAAAAAATAAATAATTAATAAAAAACTCAGAATTTCGTAAATTTTGAAAACCAATTATGGACCTTATTTTTTCAGTTTAAGTTAGTCCTCTTACAGAGACGTATGCCTGCAAATCTGGGATTTTTCTGATCCCTACTCGAAAAATTATGAGTGATTGAATTTACACTAAAAAGTTAAGCCTAAACTTTTTGGCCTGTTTAAAAAGCAATTAAAAATTTTTAAAATTTAATTCAGCTCCCTTTTTGATAGAAAAAGCATCAGAGTGCCTTATATAACATGTGTAATAAATTTTGGTGCGTTTCAGAGCAGTTTCTGTAAAATACTTATGAATTAATTTTGCAAAAAAAAAAAAAAAATTATAAAAAACTCAGAATTTCGTAAATTTTGAAACCAATTATGGACCATATTTTTTCAGTTTAAGTTAGTCCTCTTACAGAGAAGTATGCCTGCAAAATCTGGGATTTTTCTGATCCCTACTCGAAAAATTATGAGTGATTGAAGTTTCACTAAAAAGTTAAGCCTAAACTTTTTGGCATCTTTAAAAAGCAATTAAAAATTTTTAAAATATTTAATTCAGCTCCCTTTTTGATAGAAAAAGCATCAGAGGGCCTATATAACATGTGTATAAATTTTGGTGCGTTTCAGAGCAGTTTCTGTAAAAATACTTATAAATTAATTTTGGCAAAAAAAAAATAAATAATTATAAAAAACTCAGAATTTTCGTAAATTTGAAAACCAATTATGGACCTTATTTTTCAGTTTAAGTTAGTCCTCTTACAGAGACGTATGCCTGCAAAATCTGGGATTTTTCTGATCCCTACTCGAAAAATTATGAGTGATTGAATTTCACACTAAAAGTTAAGCCTAAACTTTTTGGCATCTTTAAAAAGTAATTAAAATTTTTAAAATTTTATTCAGCCCCCTTTTTGATAGAAAAGCATCAGAGAGCCTTATTATCTCGTAATAAATTTTGGTGCGTTTCAGAGCAGTTTCTGAAAAATAATATAGAATTAATTTTGCAAAAAATAAATAATAGTGAAACTTTAAAAATTCATAGAAATTTAAATTCATAGTTACTGGTCTTAAAGCATCACAGAGGTGCTTTTTCTTGTCTTAAGGATGCCCTTAAAAAATATCGTGCGCTTCTGATCCCTACTCGAAAATATGAGTGATTGAAAGTTTCACTAAAAAGTTAAGCCTAAACTTTTGGCATCTTTAAAAAGCAATTAAAAATTTTTAAAAATTTAATTCACCTCCCTTTTTGATAGAAAAAGCATCAGAGTGCCTTATATAACATGTGTATAAATTTTGGTGCGTTTCAGAGCAGTTCTGTAAAAATACTTATGAATTAATTTGCAAAAAAAAAAAAAATAAATAATTAATGAAAAACTCAGAATTTCTAAAATTTCGAAAACCAATTATGGACCTTATTTTTTCAGTTTAAGATAGTCCTCTTACAGAGACGTATGCCTGCAAAATCTGGGATTTTTCTGATCCCTACTCGAAAAATTATGAGTGATTGAAGTTTGACAAAAAAGTTAAGCCTAAACTTTTTGGCTTCTTTAAAAAGCAATTAAAAATTTTTAAAAATTTTATTCATCTCCCTTTTTGATAGAAAAAGTATCAGAGCGCCTTATATAACATGTATATAAAATTTAGGGCGTTTCAGAGCAGTTTCTGTAAAAATACTTATGAATTAATTTTGCAAAAAAAAATAAATAATTAATGAAAAACTCAGAATTTCTAAAATTTCGAAAACCAATTATGGACCTTATTTTTTCAGTTTAAGATAGTCCTCTTACAGAGACGTATGCCTGCAAAATCTGGGATTTTTCTGATCCCTACTCGAAAAATTATGAGTGATTGAAGTTTGACAAAAAAGTTAAGCCTAAACTTTTGGCTTCTTTAAAAAGCAATTAAAAATTTTTAAAAATTTTATTCAGCTCCCTTTTTGATAGAAAAAGCATCAGAGTGCCTTATATAACATGTGTATAAATTTTGGTGCGTTTCAGAGCAGTTTCTGTAAAAATACTTATGAATTAATTTTGCAAAAAAAAAATAAATAATTAATGAAAAACTCAGAATTTCTAAAATTTTGAAAACCAATTATGGACCTTATTTTTTCAGTTTAAGTTAGTCCTCTTACAGAGACGTATGCCTGCAAAATCTGGGATTTTTCTGATCCCTACTCGAAAAATTATGAGTGATTGAAGTTTACACTAAAAAGTTAAGCCTAAACTTTTGGCATCTTTAAAAAGCAATTAAAAATTTTTAAAAATTTATTCAGCTCCCTTTTTGATAGAAAAAGCATCAGAGTGCCTTATATAACATGTGTATAAATTTTGGTGCGTTTCAGAGCAGTTTCTGTAAAAATACTTATGAATTAATTTTGCAAAAAAAAAATAAATAATTAATAAAAAACTCAGAATTTCGTAAATTTTGAAAACCAATTATGGACCTTATTTTTTCAGTTTAAGTTAGTCCTCTTACAGAGACGTATGCCTGCAAAATCTGGGATTTTTCTGATCCCTACTCGAAAAATTATGAGTGATTGAAATTTACACTAAAAAGTTAAGCCTAAACTTTTTGGCATCTTTAAAAAGCAATTAAAAATTTTAAAAATTTATTCATCTCCCTTTTTGATAGAAAAAGCATCAGAGTGCCTTATATAACATGTGTATAAATTTTGGTGCGTTTCAGAGCAGTTTCTGTAAAAATACTTATGAATTAATTTTGCAAAAAAAAAATAAATAATTAATAAAAAACTCAGAATTTCGTAAATTTTGAAAACCAATTATGGACCTTATTTTTTCAGTTTAAGTTAGTCCTCTTACAGAGACGTATGCCTGCAAAATCTGGGATTTTTCTGATCCCTACTCGAAAAATTATGAGTGATTGAAGTTTACACTAAAAAGTTAAGCCTAAACTTTTGGCATCTTTAAAAAGCAATTAAAAATTTTTAAAAATTTTATTCAGCTCCCTTTTTGATAGAAAAAGCATCAGAGTGCCTTATATAACATGTGTATAAATTTTGGTGCGTTTCAGAGCAGTTTCTGTAAAAATACTTATGAATTAATTTTGCAAAAAAAAAATAAATATTAATGAAAAACTCAGATTTTCGAAAATTTGAAAACCAATTATGGACCTTATTTTTTCAGTTTAAGTTAGTCCTCTTACAGAGACGTATGCCTGCAAATCTGGGATTTTTCTGATCCCTACTCGAAAATTATGAGTGATTGAAGTTTCACTAAAAAGTTAAGCCTAAACTTTTGGCATCGATTTAAAAGGCAATTAAAAATTTTTAAAAATTTTATTCAGCTCCCTTTTTGATAGAAAAAGCATCAGAGGGCCTTAATTAACATCTAAATAAATTTGGTGCGTTTCCGAGCCCTTTCTGAAAAAATACTTATGAATTAATTTTGCAAAAAAAAATAAATAATTAATGAAAAACTCAGAATTTCTAAAAATTTCGAAAACCAATTATGGACCTTATTTTTTCAGTTTAAGTTAGTCCTCTTACAGAGAAGTATGCCTGCAAAATCTGGGATTTTTCTGATCCCTACTCGAAAAATTATGAGTGATTGAAGTTTCACTAAAAAGTTAAGCCTAAACTTTTTGGCATCTTTAAAAAGCAATTAAAAATTTTTAAAAATTTTATTCAGCTCCCTTTTTGATAGAAAAAGCATCAGAGTGCCTTATATAACATGTGTATAAATTTTGGTGCGTTTCAGAGCAGTTTCTGTAAAAATACTTATGAATTAATTTTGCAAAAAAAAATAAATAATTAATGAAAAACTCAGAATTTCTAAAATTTGAAAACCAATTATGGACCTTATTTTTTCAGTTTAAGTTAGTCCTCTTACAGAGACGTATGCCTGCAAAATCTGGGATTTTTCTGATCCCTACTCGAAAAATTATGAGTGATTGAAGTTTACACTAAAAAGTTAAGCCTAAACTTTTGGCATCTTTAAAAAGCAATTAAAAATTTTTAAAAATTTAATTCACCTCCCTTTTTGATAGAAAAAGCATCAGAGTGCCTTATATAACATGTGTATAAATTTTGGTGCGTTTCAGAGCAGTTTCTGTAAAAATACTTATGAATTAATTTTGCAAAAAAAAATAAATAATTAATGAAAAACTCAGAATTTCTTAAAATTTCGAAAACCAATTATGGACCTTATTTTTTCAGTTTAAGATAGTCCTCTTACAGAGACGTATGCCTGCAAAATCTGGGATTTTCTGATCCCTACTCGAAAAATTATGAGTGATTGAAGTTTGACAAAAAAGTTAAGCCTAAACTTTTTGGCTTCTTTAAAAAGCAATTAAAAATTTTTAAAAATTTAATTCAGCTCCCTTTTTGATAGAAAAAGCATCAGGGAGCCTTATTCATCTTGTAAATAAAGTTTGGTGCGTTTCAGATCACTTTCTGTAAAAATACTTATGAATTAATTTTGCAAAAAATAAATAATTAATGAAAAACTCAGATTTTCGAAAAATTTTTAAAAGCAATAAGCGTTTGCCTTTTTCAGGATAAGTTAGTCCTTTACAGAGAAGTATGCCTGTAAAATAGCTGAGGAATTTTTCTGATCCCTACTCGAAAATATGAGTGATTGAATTTCACTAAAAAGGTAAGCCTAAACTTTTGGACGTTTAAAAGCAATTAAAATTTTTAAAAATTTAATTCAGCTCCCTTTTGATAGAAAAGCATCAGAGTGCCTTATATAAACAGGTATAAATTTGGTGCGTTTCAGAGCAGTTTTCTGTAAAAATACTTATGAATTAATTTTGCAAAAAAAAAATAAATAATTAATAAAAACTCAGAATTTCGTAATTTTGAAAACCAATATATGGACCTTATTTTTTCAGTTTAAGTTAGTCCTCTTACAGAGACGTATCCTGCAAAATCTGGGATTTTTCTGATCCCTACTCGAAAAATTATGAGTGATTGAAGTTTCACAAAAAGGTAAGCCTAAACTTTTTGGCATCTTTTAAAAGCAATTAAAATTTTTAAAATTTATTCAGCTCCCTTTTTGATAGAAAAAGCATCAGAGTGCCTTATATAACATGTGTATAAATTTTGGTGCGTTTCAGAGCAGTTTCTGTAAAAATACTTATGAATTAATTTTGCAAAAAAAAATAAATAATTAATAAAAAACTCAGAATTTCGTAAATTTTGAAAACCAATTATGGACCTTATTTTTTCAGTTTAAGTTAGTCCTCTTACAGAGACGTATGCCTGCAAAATCTGGGATTTTTCTGATCCCTACTCGAAAAATTATGAGTGATTGAAGTTTCACTAAAAAGTTAAGCCTAAACTTTTGGCATCTTTAAAAAGCAATTAAAAAATTTTTAAAAATTTAATTCAGCTCCCTTTTTGATAGAAAAAGCATCAGAGTGCCTTATATAACATGTGTATAAATTTTGGTGCGTTTCAGAGCAGTTTCTGTAAAAATACTTATGAATTAATTTTGCAAAAAAAAATAAATAATTAATGAAAAACTCAGAATTTCTAAAATTTGAAAACCAATTATGGACCTAGTTTTTTCAGTTTAAGATAGTCCTCTTACAGAGACGTAGGCCTGCAAAATCGTGGATTTTCTGATCCCTACTCGAAAAGTATGAGTGATTGAAGTTCACTAAAAAGTTAAGCCTAAACTTTGGCCTGTTTAAAAAGCAATTAAAAATTTTTAAAAATTTAATTCAGCTTCCTTTGATAGAAAAAGCATCAGAGTGCCTTATATAACATGTGTATAAATTTTGGTGCGTGTTCAGAGCAGTTTCGTAAAAATACTTAATGAATTAATTTTGCAAAAAAAAAAAAATAGTGAAACTTTAAAATTCATAGAAAATTTAAATCATAGTTACTGGTCTTAAAGCATGACAGAGGTGCCTTTTTCTTGTCTAAGGATTCCAAAAAATATCGTGCGCTTCTGATCACTACTCGAAAATGAGTGATTGGAATTTACACTAAAAAGTTAAGCCTAAACTTTTGGCCTGTTTAAAAAGCAATTAAAAAATTTTAAAAATTTAATTCACCTCCCTTTTTGATAGAAAAAGCATCAGAGTGCCTTATATAACATGTGTATAAATTTTGGTGCGTTTCAGAGCAGTTTCTGTAAAAATACTTATGAATTAATTTTGCAAAAAAAAATAAATAATTAATAAAAAACTCAGAATTTCGTAAATTTTGAAAACCAATTATGGACCTTATTTTTTCAGTTTAAGTTAGTCCTCTTACAGAGACGTATGCCTGCAAAATCTGGGATTTTTCTGATCCCTACTCGAAAAATTATGAGTGATTGAAGTTTCACTAAAAAGTTAAGCCTAAACTTTTTGGCATCTTTAAAAAGCAATTAAAAATTTTAAAAATTTTATTCAGCTCCCTTTTTGATAGAAAAAGCATCAGAGTGCCTTATATAACATGTGTATAAATTTTGGTGCGTTTCAGAGCAGTTTCTGTAAAAATACTTATGAATTAATTTTGCAAAAAAAAATAAATAATTAATAAAAACTCAGAATTTCGTAAATTTTGAAAACCAATTATGGACCTTATTTTTTCAGTTTAAGTTAGTCCTCTTACAGAGACGTATGCCTGCAAAATCTGGGATTTTTCTGATCCCTACTCGAAAAATTATGAGTGATTGAAGTTTCACTAAAAAGTTAAGCCTAAACTTTTGGCATCTTTAAAAAGCAATTAAAAATTTTTAAAAATTTTATTCAGCTCCCTTTTTGATAGAAAAAGCATCAGAGTGCCTTATATAACATGTGTATAAATTTTGGTGCGTTTCAGAGCAGTTTCTGTAAAAATACTTATGAATTAATTTTGCAAAAAAAAATAAATAATTAATAAAAAACTCAGAATTTCGTAAATTTTGAAAACCAATTATGGACCTTATTTTTTCAGTTTAAGTTAGTCCTCTTACAGAGACGTATGCCTGCAAAATCTGGGATTTTTCTGATCCCTACTCGAAAAATTATGAGTGATTGAATTTACACTAAAAAGTTAAGCCTAAACTTTTGGCCTCTTTAAAAAGCAATTAAAAATTTTTAAAATTTAATTCAGCTCCCTTTTTGATAGAAAAAGCATCAGAGTGCCTTATATAACATGTGTATAAATTTTGGTGCGTTTCAGAGCAGTTTCTGTAAAAATACTTATGAATTAATTTTGCAAAAAAAAATAAATAATTAATAAAAAACTCAGAATTTCGTAAATTTTGAAAACCAATTATGGACCTTATTTTTTCAGTTTAAGTTAGTCCTCTTACAGAGACGTATGCCTGCAAAATCTGGGATTTTTCTGATCCCTACTCGAAAAATTATGAGTGATTGAATTTACACTAAAAAGTTAAGCCTAAACTTTTGGCCTGTTTAAAAAGCAATTAAAAATTTTTAAAAATTTAATTCAGCTCCCTTTTTGATAGAAAAAGCATCAGAGTGCCTTATATAACATGTATATAAATTTTGGTGCGTTTCAGAGCAGTTTCTGTAAAAATACTTATGAATTAATTTTGCAAAAAAAAATAAATAATTAATAAAAAACTCAGAATTTCGTAAATTTTGAAAACCAATTATGGACCTTATTTTTTCAGTTTAAGTTAGTCCTCTTACAGAGACGTATGCCTGCAAAATCTGGGATTTTTCTGATCCCTACTCGAAAAATTATGAGTGATTGAATTTACACTAAAAAGTTAAGCCTAAACTTTTGGCCTGTTTAAAAAGCAATTAAAAATTTTTAAAAATTTAATTCAGCTCCCTTTTTGATAGAAAAAGCATCAGAGTGCCTTATATAACATGTGTATAAATTTGGTACGTTTCAGAGCAGTTTCTGTAAAAATACTTATGAATTAATTTTGCAAAAAAAAAATAAATAATTAATGAAAACTCAGAATTTCTAAATTTTGAAACCAATTATGGACCTTATTTTTTCAGTTTAAGTTAGTCCTCTTACAGAGACGTATGCCTGCAAAATCTGGGATTTTTCTGATCCCTACTCGTAAAACTATGAGTGATTGAATTTACACTAAAAAAGTTAAGCCTAAACTTTTGGCATATTTAAAAAGCAATTAAAATTTTTAAAAATTTTATTCATCTCCCTTTTTGATAGAAAAAGTATCAGAGCGCCTTATATAACATGTATATAAAATTTAGGGCGTTTCAGAGCAGTTTCTGTAAAAATACTTATGAATTAATTTTGCAAAAAAAAAATAAATAATTAATGAAAAACTCAGAATTTCGTAAAATTTCGAAAACCAATTATGGACCTTATTTTTTCAGTTTAAGATAGTCCTCTTACAGAGACGTATGCCTGCAAAATCTGGGATTTTTCTGAGCCCTACTCGAAAAATTAGGAGTGATTGAATTTACACTAAAAAGTTAAGCCTAAACTTTTGGCATATTTAAAAAGCAATTAAAAATTTTTAAAAATTTAATTCACCTCCCTTTTTGATAGAAAAAGCATCAGGGAGCCTTATTCATCTTGTAATAAATTTGGTGCGTTTCAGATCACTTTCTGTAAAAATACTTATGAATTAATTTTGCAAAAAAAAAATAAATATAATTAAAAACTCAGAATTTCTAAAATTTTGAAAACCAATTATGGACCTTATTTTTTCAGTTTAAGTTAGTCCTCTTACAGAGACGTATGCCTGCAAAATCTGGGATTTTTCTGATCCCTACTCGAAAAATTATGAGTGATTGAAGTTTCACTAAAAAGTTAAGCCTAAACTTTTTGGCATCTTTAAAAGCAATTAAAATTTTTAAAAATTTTATTCAGCTCCCTTTTTGATAGAAAAAGCATCAGGGAGCCTTATTTATCTTGTAAATAAAGTTTGGTGCGTTTCAGATCACTCTCTGTAAAAATACTTATGAATTAATTTTGCAAAAAAAAATAAATAATTAATGAAAAACTCAGAATTTCTAAAATTTCGAAAACCAATTATGGACCTTATTTTTTCAGTTTAAGTTAGTCCTCTTACAGAGACGTATGCCTGCAAAATCTGGGATTTTTCTGATCCCTACTCGAAAAATTATGAGTGATTGAAGTTTCACTAAAAAGTTAAGCCTAAACTTTTTGGCCTGTTTAAAAAGGAATTAAAAATTTAAAAATTTTATTCATCTCCCTTCTTAATAGAAAAAGCATCAGAGAGCTTTATTTAGCATGTAAATAAAATTTGATGCGTTTCAGAGCACTTTCTGAAAAAATATTTAAGAATTAATTGTGCAAAAAATAAATAATTAATGAAAAACTCAGATTTTCGAAAAAATTTTTAAAAGCAATAAGCGTTTGCCTTTTTTCAGGATAAGTTAGTCCTTTACAGAGAAGTATGCCTGTAAAATTTGGTGCGATTATTTTGAATATAGAAGGCGCTAGATTCGATGAAAGTTTTTAAAATTTAAGCCTAAACTTTTTGGCCTGTTTAAAAAGGAATTAAAAATTTAAAAAATTTTATTCATCTCCCTTCTTAATAGAAAAAGCATCAGAAAGCTTTATTTAGCATGTAAATAAAATTTGATGCGTTTCAGATCACTCTCTGAAAAAATATTTTTTGAGAAAGGTGGTGATCATTAATATGGTAATTTAAGAAATAACAAATCATTAATCTGAAAAAGCGAAATTTAACAAAATTAATTGGAATTTAACCGAAGGCGACGGCGAAAACAAATTACTTTTTGAAAAAAAAATTCGAAAATGTTCGAATTGGGTTTCGAAATTTTATTAATTTGAGTTCAGATTCGTGCTTAGCGACCCCGAAAATCCGCTGGAAGCATGTTTATAATGCTTAAAAATGTAGTCTAACAATAAACCAACATAAGTGCCAGAAATTTTTCAAAATTTAAATCTTGTGTCCATGGGAATGGGCTGAACACACATAAAAGGATACCCAATTTGAGCAGTTCGTTGAACACCAAATTTTGAATGAACTGCCGTTCGTTCAAAGTGCCAGCCATCTTCTCAAAGTCGATGGATTTGCGCACATTCTCACGCAATTGCGTCCAACCTGCAAAAAGGATGTGATTTCATTCGTTTGTACTCTTTAGTTTTTTTAATTTTTGAAAAAACGACCATTTTCAAATAGTAAAAATTTAACTGAAATTTGAAAAACTAACCGAACATTGACATCCGACTCAATGAGCGCGGAACAGACTTCCTGGAAAAAATGGAAGTAATGCATTTGTTTTTCAATTTTTTTTAAAAATTTATATTGCATTTTTTGTACAGGTGTATGCCCTTGACTGCGAAATGGTGTACGCGGTGTGGGGACCGGAAGTTGCTCGATGCGTTTGTTCATTTGACCTTTATAATCAGTACATATCCCATGTTTAATTATTTCGATAAAAAGGGGAGGGAACGACCTCTGCTCCGGTTTTCTTACCCCCTTCCAATTTTTTTTAATTTGAAGCCTTTCCGTCGTGGACATAACCGGCGATCTGATTCTGGACCTAATCATCCGGCCCGAGCACCGAATCGTCGACTGTAACACAAAGTTCAGCGGTCTGAAGCCGGAACAAGTGATGGCCGGGGAATGTGATCTGAACGAAGTGGGTGATCGGATCGATCGCGCAATAATTTGCGCATTGAACAATCAATCAGCTCGTTTCTCAATTAGCCTGAACAAGCCAAAAAATATGGCAAAAAGGGTGCACAACATTTCCCTCTCCCAATCAATTCCTCCCCTGATCAGTTGAAACTGCATCTCCACAGCACTCCGATATTTTTAAATTTATAAATTTTACATGAAAAAATCATATGAATTTTTTCTAATAAAATTCCAAGAAAACATAAATTTGAAACTTAGAGATATTTGGATAAATTTTTGAAAAAAATCTAGTAATTCTGGATAAAATGATATAAAAAAAAAACCATTTTTAAATTTTTTTTGAAACTTTTCTTAGAAAAAACTAACAATAACATTTTTTACTGAAAACTTTCTAAATTAGTGATTTTTTTAAATTTTTGAGTGAGGGGAAAACGACAAAGAGCGCGAGGAGGAGGGAGGGGGGGGGGGGAGCTGCTACCATTTTTTTGGGTCGCACACGAGCTTGTTTTTTATGGTACAGCCTATCTTTTTAAAACCCCCCACTAATCATTTAAATAAATAAACAAATATTATAACGAAATAAAATTCCTCCAATTGTCTCATTTAATTAGCGTTTTTCCCATTTCTTTAGGCCCATCAGCGCTTCTTTTGAGCTGGTCAACACTGAGACCATTCTGCTCGGCCATTCGTTGGAAAGCGATTTGCGTGCAATGCATCTTATCCATCGTCGGGTGGTGGACACTTCTGTACGAAATAAATGCTCACAAAAAGGGTGTATAAGCATAGCATAATAGTAGCCAAACTCCCCCCAGCTGTTGGAGGACCACAAATTTCAAATAACAAAATGAATTTATTGAAGAAAAAAAAATTGGGCCCGTGGGTTACTGCTGGGCGGTACAGCTCATCAGTCCCGGTATTTCCAATATTTCGGGGGCTTTAGAAAAACAAAATCTGGATCTCATTTAAACAAAAAAGTCTTTTTTTTTGGGCGGAAATTGTTAAAAATGTTTACTACCTTTTCCTAAATTTTTCCAACAAAATTTTAGGTTGTTTTTCCGCATCGGATGGGTCCCCCGTACAAAAGGGCGCTCAAAACATTGGCAGCAGAACTCACGCAAATGATTATCCAAGACGATGGTATGTTTGAGTATATATACATACAAGTAATTTGAATCCATTCGTCTGAATCAAAAAAAAAATTTTGAATACAGAAATATAAAAAAATTCATATAATCAAAAAATTTCCTTGGGAAGATTCTTGGATGCATTAGCATTTTTTTGAAAATTTTATATGTTTATTTGTTTTTTTTAACTCTCAAAAAATCGAGGACATTAAAAAAATTTCATGAAGTCGGTTGCGAAACTGCCATAGAAGGGAATGCGCGCTTTGTCCGCGTTCTGTTTGAGTTGGTCAAAAGCGCCGGCACGGGAAGTGTCGGCACAGACAAGGCACGTCTTCCACCCCATCTCCTTGTAGTAGTAGGCCATCTGATTGCAAATGAATAATAAAATTTAAAATATATGGTTTGCGTCCCCAAACCTTTGTGCAGGTGGTCGTTTTTCCGGCACGGAGGGGGAGGGGGTGGGACTGATGGACCGGGGGATGGGGGAGATGGAGCTGCGGGAGTGGCGGCGATTTGGTCGCCGATACAATGGGGGAGGGATGGTATTGGGGACTGGGAAATTGTGGGCCACAGAATAGGGAGGAAGTGCCGCGGGGAAGGAGGTGGGAGGGGTGTTTTCGAGAGGGAAAGGGATGGAAGCGGAGTGGGAAATGGGAGTCACAATGGTCGGGGGAGGGGTGGTGGGGGAAGGGGAGGAAAGGGAGTAATGGGAAAGAGCTGAAGAAACGGCGGTGAGGTATACGGAGGGGGAGTGTGAGAGCGGTACAATTTGGGGGGAATTAGAGGTGGGGATAGTTTGGGAGGGAGAGAGAGAAATAGGGGTGGGAGTGCGATGATTGGGGGAATTAGTAAAACAGAAGAAGGAAAAATTTTGGGGGGAATTGGAAATGATGTTTTGGAAGAGGGAGGGGATGGCACGGGCGGCAGAATTAAATCTTGTGTCCATGGGAATGGGCTGAACACACATAAAAGGATACCCAATTTGAGCAGTTCGTTGAACACCAAATTTTGAATGAACTGCCGTTCGTTCAAAGTGCCAGCCATCTTCTCAAAGTCGATGGATTTGCGCACATTCTCACGCAATTGCGTCCAACCTGCAAAAAGGATGTGATTTCATTCGTTTGTACTCTTTAGTTTTTTTAATTTTTGAAAAAACGACCATTTTCAAATAGTAAAAATTTAACTGAAATTTGAAAAACTAACCGAACATTGACATCCGACTTAATGAGCGCGGAACAGACTTCCTGGAAAAAATGGAAGTAATGCATTTGTTTTTCAATTTTTTTAAAAATTTATATTGCATTTTTTGTACAGGTGTATGCCCTTGACTGCGAAATGGTGTACGCGGTGTGGGGACCGGAAGTTGCTCGATGCGTTTGTTCATTTGACCTTTATAATCAGTACATATCCCATGTTTAATTATTTCGATAAAAAGGGGAGGGAACGACCTCTGCTCCGGTTTTCTTACCCCCTTCCAATTTTTTTTAATTTGAAGCCTTTCCGTCGTGGACATAACCGGCGATCTGATTCTGGACCTGATCATCCGGCCCGAGCACCGAATCGTCGACTGTAACACAAAGTTCAGCGGTCTGAAGCCGGAACAAGTGATGGCCGGGGAATGTGATCTGAACGAAGTGGGTGATCGGATCGATCGCGCAATAATTTGCGCATTGAACAATCAATCAGCTCGTTTCTCAATTAGCCTGAACAAGCCAAAAAATATGGCAAAAAGGGTGCACAACATTTCCCTCTCCCAATCAATTCCTCCCCTGATCAGTTGAAACTGCATCTCCACAGCACTCCGATATTTTTAAATTTATAAATTTTACATGAAAAAATCATATGAATTTTTTCTAATAAAATTCCAAGAAAACATAAATTTGAAACTTAGAGATATTTGGATAAATTTTTGAAAAAATCTAGTAATTCTGGATAAAATGATATAAAAAAAAACCATTTTTAAATTTTTTTTGAAACTTTTCTTAGAAAAAACTAACAATAGGAGCTGCTCCCATTTTTTTGGGTCGCACACGAGCTTGTTTTTTATGGTACGGCCTATCTTTTTTAAAACCCCCCACTAATCATTTAAATAAATAAACAAATATTATAAAGAAATAAAATTCCTCCAATTGTCTCATTTAATTAGCGTTTTTCCCATTTCTTTAGGCCCATCAGCGCTTCTTTTGAGCTGGTCAACACTGAGACCATTCTGCTCGGCCATTCGTTGGAAAGCGATTTGCGTGCAATGCATCTTATCCATCGTCGGGTGGTGGACACTTCTGTACGAAATAAATGCTCACAAAAAGGGTGTATAAGCATAGCATAATAGTAGCCAAACTCCCCCCAGCTGTTGGAGGACCACAAATTTCAAATAACAAAATGAATTTATTGAAGAAAAAAAAATTGGGCCCGTGGGTTACTGCTGGGCGGTCCAGCTCATCAGTCCCGGTATTTCCAATATTTCGGGGGCTTTAGAAAAACAAAATCTGGATCTCATTTAAACAAAAAAGTCTTTTTTTTTGGGCGGAAATTGTTCAAAATGTTTACTACCTTTTCCTAAATTTTTCCAACAAAATTTTAGGTTGTTTTTCCGCATCGGATAGGTCCCCCGTACAAAAGGGCGCTCAAAACATTGGCAGCAGAACTCACGCAAATGATTATCCAAGACGATGGTATGTTTGAGTATATATACCTACAAGTAATTTGAATCCATTCGTCTGAATCAAAAAAAAAATTTTGAATACAGAAATATAAAAAAATTCATATAATCAAAAAACTTCCTTGGGAAGATTCTTGGATGCATTAGCATTTTTTTGAAAATTTTATATGTTTATTTGTTTTTTTAACTCTCAAAAAATCGAGGACATTAAAAAAATTTCATGAAGTCGGTTGCGAAACTGCCATAGAAGGGAATGCGCGCTTTGTCCGCGTTCTGTTTGAGTTGGTCAAAAGCGCCGGCACGGGAAGTGTCGGCACAGACAAGGCACGTCTTCCACCCCATCTCCTTGTAGTAGTAGGCCATCTGATTGCAAATGAATAATAAAATTTAAAATATATGGTTTGCGTCCCCAAACCTTTGTGCAGGTGGTCGTTTTTCCGGCACGGAGGGGGAGGGGGTGGGAGTGATGGACCGGGGGATGGGGGAGATGGAGCTGCGGGAGTGGCGGCGATTTGGTCGCCGATACAATGGGGGAGGGATGGTATTGGGGAGTGGGAAATTGTGGGCCACAGAATAGGGAGGAAGGGCCGCGGGGAAGGAGGGGGGAGGGGTGTTTTCGAGAGGGAAAGGGATGGAAGCGGAGTGGGAAATGGGAGTCACAATGGTCGGGGGAGGGGTGGTGGGGGAAGGGGAGGAAAGGGAGTAATGGGAAAGAGGTGAAGAAACGGCGGTGAGGTATACGGAGGGGGAGTGTGAGAGGGGTACAATTTGGGGGGAATTAGAGGTGGGGATAGTTTGGGAGGGAGAGAGAGAAATAGGGGTGGGAGTGCGATGATTGGGGGAATTAGTAAAACAGAACGAGGAAAAATTTTGGGGGGAATTGGAAATGATGTTTTGGAAGAGGGAGGGGATGGCACGGGCGGCAGAAGAAGAGGAGGAGGAAGGGTTTGGGTTAAGTGGGGGGGAATTAAAATTAATTGAAAAAAGAGAGGGAGGGCGAGTCGGCATGGCGCGGTTTGGCATTCTAAAAGTGAGAAATTGATCGTTAGTGAAAAAGTGCGAACTAAAAGTGGCAATTAGGGGGTCAATTTTATTAAAAATATAATGTTGACCAATTACAGGGGAGAAGGAAGAAGCCGATCTTAAATAGTTAGACCAGGATTTACATGCTTTTAGAGTACTAAAATTTCCAATTAAATAGAAAAAATGTCTAGCCCGGGAAACTGCGACTGAAACTCTGTTGGGGTCTTTTAAAAAATATAGTGATCTGCTCATCTCATCGGGAGTGGTGGGGAGGGATAGGGTGGTGATAAGGACAATTGCATCTGATTCTTAGGCCTGGAAGAAATCAACCGTCAAAACAGTGACGTTTTTTTAAGGGAGGAAAAGTTTTGGTAGTATTTAAATCTTTTTTGCTATTGGAGCTAATTTCTGGGATGGTGTGTACATGTTCAACGGATTGACACTGATCTTGGGTGTATCAAAAAATTTTTAAATTTCGAAAAAGCAAAATTTTTAAATAGGAGATGAAATTTGTAGAATTCAGTCATTTTTGAATTGTCCAATTTTGACTCTACCTCTATCTCAGGGGATATTAGCCGTTGACCCACCATTCAAAGGGCAATTCGGAAGAAAATTTTGTCCTCTTTCTGATAGGCCTATGCAAAATCACCAGAATAATTTTCCCAACCAACTAGGAATTTTTTTTCAAAAATTTCCCGATTTTCAGTGTATTTTGTGGGGTCCCGATCACTATGAAGGAGTGACCTGATCAAGTTGGGGTAAACGACTTTTTTTAGAATCAAAAGAAAAGCCAACACGAATTATTTCAGATTTTTATGATCTTTTGAAATAGTTTTCTTAGTTTGGTAAAAGACTTTTCCGTCCCAAAAGTGATCAGTATAGCCACTGAACAAAAAATGATAAATTTTTTGGTCAGCGCCTCAAATTTCTTCACCAGTGAAATTACCCAAAATTTGAAAAAATTAAAATTGTTTGGCGAAATGTTTTAGTTAAAGATACGACTTGCGAGATTGTGGAAATTTGTACTAGAGTTGCACGGGACCGGCAATTTTGACAAAAACCGGGACCATAAAAGTCGTAACCGGGACCTCGTTTTCGTCCGGGACCGCGAAAAAAGCCGGGACCAAAAGGGAATTTTCCCAAGAGAAAATTTTTTGAAAAAAAAAATTAAAATTTGAGTGTACTTTGTTACGAAAATTGCCAATATTCAAAAATGTACCCATAACATTTTGTATTTTCGGTTTGGGGACGAATTCGAAGAAAATTTTTAAAAGTTTTCATTTCAGGGGGGATCTTGCAATTTTAAGTCCAAAATTCTGGATTTTTTAAAATAAATTAACAATCTTTTAAATATAAAAATGAACAAAATTAGGCTAATTTATGGTTTTAGGCTGCTTAAAAAAGAAAAAAACAATAATTTTTAAGGTGAAATATTTTTTATTACTTAAATTTCAATTGAAATAATGTCTAGGGTGCTGATCACGAAACTTAACTCGGATTTGCTCAATT
Organism: Heterodera schachtii; assembly: GCA_023374025.1. NCBI lineage: Eukaryota > Metazoa > Nematoda > Chromadorea > Rhabditida > Heteroderidae > Heterodera > Heterodera schachtii. The sequence continues at coordinate 159,883 of SIJG01000167.1, forward strand.
CCGAACCCCGGACCCGAATTCGAACAAAAAAGTTGGAATTTTTTTCAAAAGTACATTTTTCTGGGTAAAAGCTTCGAATTCATATAACAACTATTTATTTTGGTCCAAAATAATGCTTCAACTATTAATTGCATAAAAATATGCAATTCACGCCAAAATTAGACCGATTTTAACGCGTATTTTGAAAAAAATTCAACTTTTTTGTTCGAATTCGGGTCCGGGGTTCGGAATTGAGCAAAACCGAGCCCGGATTCGTAATCAGAACCCTCGTAAACCCCCAGAAACTGATTTTAAGCCTAAAACAAAAAAATAAATTAGGGTCCCCATTCTTTACGATTGCCGCGTTTGAATCCGATGACTTTGTTCGGCAAGGGTTCTTGCGGAATTGGCAGTGCTTTTCCTCTGTCGACATCGATAATTTGCATTTGTTTGGTGCCATTTCCGTTAATTTTCCATTGAATTTTCAATTGTTTGTTCAACATCCCATTTGCGTGTATTGAAATGTTCGTCGACGATGCGGTCAAAGCGGCGGTTGACAGTGCAATTCCTTTTTTCCGTCCCAAAAATGATCAGTTCCTGTTCCCGTCCCAATATTTCAAAAGTTTGTGGACAAAATCTGATAAAATTTTGCAAACCAATAGAGCACATGTATTGCTTCAAAAAAAGTCTTACAACTTGTATATTGAACAACTTATTAATACAAAAATAGTCACTGAACAAATTTTGGAGGTTTGGTAAAAGACTTTGTTCCACCAGTGTAAAATGCATTAAAATTAAGCTAAATCTCGAAAATGGCTAAATTATGTTTTTAATTACTTAATATTCTTGAGAAAATGTCTCTAAAAATTTATTTGAAAACGCATTGCAGCCAATTTTGTGGTTAAAATTTGATAATGATCAAATCAACAAAAAATGAGTGATTGGATGAGCTCATTCATTGGCAAATTTGCGCTTTGTCTTTTTTTTCCACCGTCAAATCAATGGCCCGTGTCACTTTGTCCTCATTTTTGTCGTAAAATCCGTTGCTCGGGTCCATCAATTTCTTAATTTTTACAATCATTCCCATGATTTGCACGGCATTACTGAATCGACCAGTCCCCTCTTTCTCTTGTGCAAATTCAGAAAATTTCCCAATTTCCATCGCCAGTGTCATTCTGTTGCCCTTGCTGTGTTCCATTTGTTGTCATTCAGAGTTCGCACATAATTGCTGAAAATTTAAAATGAAAATCATGAAAATTAATTTAAAAAACAATTAAACTAATAAAAAAACTAATGATATTTAAAATTTGCGTGTCTCTGACATATTTTTAACAAATTCCAACTCTCTAACCTAAATTTGAACAAAAAATCATAAAACATGGATTTTGAATTTTAATCGGTACCTTTTTAAATAGCGCTAAAATCCATTAAATTTAATTGAATAATTTTTCATAATCATAATCAATTTTTAAGTTATTGGAAAAATTTAAAAAAAACATTGATTCGACAAATTATACCCAATCTGTCGCTTTAGGCGATTGTTCAATTCGGAAAGCCGTTGATTTTCCTGCGATGAGAAGTGTAATTTGTGTTGCAGCTTCTCGATTGTTTCAAAATGTTGAAGAACAACTAAAAAAATAAATAATTTAAATTAATTATATTATTAATAAATATATTATTTAATTAAAAAATATTTAAACGACCTTTCGGATCGATCAAATTCATATTCCGCTCTGAACAGATACGTGATGAAAGCTCAAGAACAGCAAGCGTGTCTGTGTGAATTTTATGTTCCATTATAATTAAAATAAATGCAAAAAAGTGCGTGAAAATTTTATGAAATTAAACTTTTATAAAATCAATTAAATAAAAAAATTTAAATGTCTTCAGAAATTCCGTAGTTCCCTTTTTTCTGATTTACCGCATTTCTTTTGCTCAATTTTTGACCAGCACAGAATTGGGAGATAAAAATTTCAAACCCATTTTTGAAGGCTTAGCTTAATTGGCTTCAAAAAAATATTTATTAAAAAAAAAGCTAAAACTTCAATTTTTGCTTTGGTTCTTTTTTGGACATGTCAAAAAACGACGAGGCCCTTACAAAAAAGAAATGTAAAAAAATAAACAAAAATGAAAATTCATAAAAATTCAAAAAATTCTTCAATTTTTCAGCTTTATCTGTGGCGACTGTTGGCTCGAAGTGTTCCATTTTCTTGCGTCTTCTCAGCTCGGACTTGGAACTGCACTGTCAATTCAATTGAAATTTAAGTAATAAAAATATTTCACCTTAAAAATTATTGTTTTTTCTTTTTTAAGCAGCCTAAAACCATAAATTAGCCTAATTTTGTTCATTTTTATATTTAAAAGATTGTTAATTTATTTTAAAAAATCCAGAATTTTGGACTTAAAATTGCAAGATCCCCCCTGAAATGAAAACTTTTAAAAATTTTCTTCGAATTCGTCCCCAAACCGAAAATACAAAATGTTATGGGTACATTTTTGAATATTGGCAATTTTCGTAACAAAGTACACTCAAATTTTTATTTTTTTTTCAAAAAATTTTCTCTTGGGAAAATTCCGTTTTGGTCCCGGCTTTTTTCGCGGTCCCGGACGAAAACGAGGTCCCGGTCCCGACTTTTATGGTCCCGGTTTTTGTCAAAATTGCCGGTCCCGTGCAACTCTAGTACAAATTTCCAAAATCTCGCAAGTCGTATCTTTAACTAAAACATTTCGCCAAACAATTTTAATTTTTTCAAATTTTGGGTAATTTCACTGGTGAAGAAATTTGAGGCGCTGACCAAAAAATTTATCATTTTTTGTTCAGTGGCTATTTTTGTATTCGGTTGAAAAATTGATCACCATAAATGATCAATTTTTGATCATTTCCCATTGAAATTCTGTAGAATTCAGTCATTTTTGAATGTTGGACATGTGTTGTCTGATTGCCCAACACGAAGAGGCGGAAAAGGACAGAGCCAAGCGAGCCGACAGCGAGGAGGACGTTGATCAGCGGCATGAACCGCAAAATTCTTTTTTAAAATTAATTTGACGCTTGGGGCTCCTTTACACCCCCACCGGCACCCTCCTCCAAATATACAAAATGTTTTGTTCCCATCTCTGACTGGAAGCGAATCCCGGTAGTTTCTCTCCAGTCCTATGCCATCCATCGGGAAGCGGTGGACGAAATGTTCACCCCAAAGGAACATTCTGGACAGGAATTTGGATAGGGGGACCGAAGGAGGAAGCCATGTCAGGATCGGGGACGATCCTTGGCATAGGGGAAGTGTAATGAGCATCACAAGTCAAATTAATTTTTAATTAAATTCATTTTCCGCCAACGACGATCGATCATTTCCTCTTTTCATTACACTATTTCCTTTTCTCTGACCACATATATATTGTTAACATTTTCCACAATTCTTTAGTCAGTTAGCTAATGTGTTGACACTTTTCTCGCTTTATCCTTTTGTTATGTATTGCCGCAGGAATAAAATCTGATGATACGAGAGTTGTTGGGTTTGGAGGAGGGGTTTTTAGGATAGCCCAGGGCCTGGGTTTCCTACAAGCCTCTCTCCCTCATTTGGTACTCGCTCCTCTGGAAGTTCAGCACTCTACCACTCACTAAATCCATCATTCAACTTCAAACCAAAGTTTTTCGTGCGCTTCATGCCTCCCACAGTCCAGCAAAAAAAAAACATGGATTTCCTTATAATTACCAGCCCTTGTGATGAATGATTGGTGCAATGAAAAGTTTGATGAAATTTTGAAAAATAAATCCAAAATTGAATGTGAAATTGCAAAGGAATTGAGAACTAAGAGGAGGAAAATTTACAAGTGGAAGAAGGTTGAAGAAGGAAATTAGTAAGAAAATAATGCATGGCTAAACAATTTGTACGCATTGTCCCATTAAGGTTTATTAAAGAAATCTCCGACACAACAACAAATTGAAAAAATTAAACAATTTGAGAAAAAAAGAAGAATTTACCAAAAAATTCAATTTGAAAAGAGCTAAGAAAATTAATGAAAAAATTGCAAAAAAATTGGTGTTGCATTGAGTACAATATATAGATGGAGGAGCCAAATCGGTTTAACCATTTGTTTTTTTTAATTTTTTTATGATTAAAATAATAATAAATTTGCTTTTCTTTAAGGAGAAAGAAAATTTTACTCTGAAGATAAAAAATTGGAATTTGTAAAAAGAAGTGAGGAAAATGGCAGAAAAAACTCAATGATAAGTGAGAGAAAAATTGCGGAAAAATTTGGCATTTAAGTTGCCAATTTAAGAGTATGGAAGAGTAACTTCGGCACCAAATCGATTCGTTAGCTTTGTCAAAATAATTTCATTAGATGACACTTTGCGTTTTTCAACTTCTGAGATTTATTTATCCTTTGAATTTTTCAACTTCTGAGATTTATTTATTCTTTGCGTTTTCAACTTCTGAGATTTATTTATCCTTTCCAATAATGACTAAGGTTGCCGCCCAAACCCCGATATTTTTACGTCCTGCTGTAACCTCGGTTCTTGGTGATTTCGTCCGTGAAAATAATTCCGAAAAAGCGTACACTTAGCCAAATATTAAAAAAAAATTCAAAAATTCATGTCATGCTAAATATTCTAACGAGTCATCATTTGCAAAATCCTCTACAAGCATTCTTAAATTGTTGCCCAGCCGAACCCATTTTGATTTGCGCTGTTCAAGTGCCCACTTATTCGACTAGATTACGACAATGAACACACTCAAAAAGTTGAAATACAAATTATTAATAAGAAATATGGGTGGGGCGCGGACAGAAAGATTCTGCGGGTCGCGAATCGCGGATTCAAATTGCCGCGGTCGCGCACCATCCCTGGTAAGAAATTTAAAAACAAAATTCCAAGATTTATGCAGAATGAGTGGCTCTGGCGACTAACTAGAAATGAACATACAGAAGATAAACTAGCAAAAATGAGGCACAAATACAAATTACTTTGTGGTATCGTGACCGGCCGAAATATAGGTTTGACAATAGAGTTGCACGGGACAGGGTGCATTTATATATTTCCTATTGTTGGAATGCAATCAAATAATTCAACATAAGCATGATCCCACTTGAAAAGAATAATTATATGAAATATTCTTTTGAATTTTTATCAGAGAATTTTATTGATGCGCAAATAAATTTTTGTTATTTTGACACATGTACGTAGGAAAATGAAGCGACTTTAAAATTATTATCAGAAAATACAAAATAGCACAATTTAAAATAAACATAAAAATTTCACCAAAACTGTTAACTGATGTGGTATAAATTTATATTTCATCTGTATACCTATATGTTATAAAATATAAAAAAGCTACAAAAAATTATTAAGCAATTCCAAATTTGAAAAGGGATTCGAAAGTATAATATATAAAAAAGTCCTCAGAAATGCATTTATATATTTCCTATTGTTGGAATGCAATCAAATAATTCAACATAAGCATGATCCCACTTGAAAAGAATAATTATATGAAATATTCTTTTGAATTTTTATCAGAGAATTTTATTGATGCGCAAATAAATTTTTGTTATTTTGACACATGTACGTAGGAAAATGAAACGACTTTAAAATTATTATCAGAAAATACAAAATAGCACAATTTAAAATAAACATAAAAATTTCACCAAAACTGTTAACTGATGTGGTATAAATTTATATTTCATTGTATACCTATATGTTATAAAATATAAAAAAGCTACAAAAAATTATTAAGCAATTCCAAATTTGAAAAGGGATTCGAAAGTATAATATATAAAAAAGTCATCAGAAATGCATTTATATATTTCCTATTGTTGGAATGCAATCAAATAATTCAACATAAGCATGATCCCACTTGAAAAGAATAATTATATGAAATATTCTTTTGAATTTTTATCAGAGAATTTTATAGATGCGCAAATAAATTTTTGTTATTTTGACACATGTACGTAGGAAAATGAAGCGACTTTAAAATTATTATCAGAAAATACAAAATAGCACAATTTAAAATAAACATAAAAATTTCACCAAAACTGTTAACTGATGTGGTATAAATTTATATTTCATTGTATACCTATATGTTATAAAATATAAAAAAGCTACAAAAAATTATTAAGCAATTCCAAATTTGAAAAGGGATTCGAAAGTATAATATATAAAAAAGTCATCAGAAATGCATTTATATATTTCCTATTGTTGGAATGCAATCAAATAATTCAACATAAGCATGATTCCACTTGAAAAGAATAATTATATGAAATATTCTTTTGAATTTTTATCAGAGAATTTTATTGATGCGCAAATAAATTTTTGTTATTTTGACACATGTACGTAGGAAAATGAAGCGACTTTAAAATTATTATCAGAAAATACAAAATGGCACAATTTAAAATTTACATAAAAATTTCACCAAAACTGTTAACTGATGTGGTATAAATTCATATTTCATCTTTATACCTATATTTTATAAAATATAAAAAAGCTACAAAAAATTGTTAAGCAATTCCAAATTTGAAAAGGGATTCGAAAGTATAATATATAAAAAAGTCCTCAGAAATGCATTTATATATTTCCTATTGTTGGAATGCAATCAAATAATTCAACATAAATATGATCCCACTTAAAAAGAATAATTATATGAAATATTCTTTTGAATTTTTATCAGAGAATTTTATTGATGCGCAAATAAATTTTTGTTATTTTGACACATGTACGTAGGAAATTGAAACGACTTTAAAATTATTATCAGAAAATACAAAATGGCACAATTTAAAATTTACATAAAAATTTCACCAAAACTGTTAACTGATGTGGTATAAATTCATATTTCATCTTATACCTATATTTTATAAAATATAAAAAAGCTACAAAAAATTGTTAAGCAATTCCAAATTTGAAAAGGGATTCGAAAGTATAATATATAAAAAAGTCCTCAGAAATGCATTTATATATTTCCTATTGTTGGAATGCAATCAAATAATTCAACATAAATATGATCCACTTAAAAAGAATAATTATATGAAATATTCTTTTGAATTTTTATCAGAGAATTTTATTGATGCGCAAATAAATTTTTGTTATTTTGACACATGATCGTAGGAAAATGAAGCGACTTTAAAATTATTATCAGAAAATACAAAATAGCACAATTTAAAATAAACATAAAAATTTCACCAAAACTGTTAACTGATGTGGTATAAATTTATATTTCATTGTATACCTATATGTTATAAAATATAAAAAAGCTACAAATAATTAGTTAAGCAATTCCAAATTTGAAAAGGGATTCGAAAGTATAATATATAAAAAGGTCCTCAGAAATGCATTTGTATATTTCCTATTGTTGGAATGCAATCAAATAATTCAACATAAACATGATCCCACTTAAAAAGAATAATTATATGAAATATTCTTTTGAATTTTTATCAGAGAATTTTATTGATGCGCAAATAAATTTTTGTTATTTTGACACATGTACGTAGGAAAATGAAGCGACTTTAAAATTATTATCAGAAAATACAAAATAGCACAATTTAAAATAAACATAAAAATTTCACCAAAACTGTTAACTGATGTGGTATAAATTTATATTTCATTGTATACCTATATGTTATAAAATATAAAAAAGCTACAAAAAATTATTAAGCAATTCCAAATTTGAAAAGGGATTCGAAAGTATAATATATAAAAAAGTCATCAGAAATGCATTTATATATTTCCTATTGTTGGAATGCAATCAAATAATTCAACATAAAGATGATCCCACTTGAAAAGAATAATTATATGAAATATTCTTTTGAATTTTTATCAGAGAATTTTATTGATGCGCAAATAAATTTTTGTTATTTTGACACATGTACGTAGGAAAATGAAGCGACTTTAAAATTATTATCAGAAAATACAGAATGGCACAATTTAAAATTTACATAAAAATTTCACCAAAACTGTTAACTGATGTGGTATAAATTCATATTTCATCTTATACCTATATTTTATAAAATATAAAATATCTACAAAAAATAATTAAGCAATTCCGAATTTGAAAAGGGATTTGAAAGTATAATATAAAAAAAAACCCTCAGAAATGCATTTATATATTTCCTATTGTTGGAATTCAGTCAAATAATTCAGCATAAATATGATCCCACTTAAAAAGAATAATTTTATGAAATATTCTTTTGAATTTTTATTAGAGAATTTTATTGATGCGCAAGTAAATTTTTGTTATTTTGACGCACATACGTAGGAAAATGAAACGACTTAAAAATTATTATCAGAAAATTACAAATTAGCACAATTTAAAATAAACATATAAATTTCAACAAAACTGTTAACTGATGTGGTATAAATTCAGATTTCATTTTTTATGTATATTATATAAAAAATAAAATATCTACAAAAAATAATTAAGCAATTCCGAATTTGAAAAGGGATTTGAAAGTATAATATAAAAAAAAACCCTCAGAAATGCATTTATATATTTCCTATTGTTGGAATTCAGTCAAATAATTCAGCATAAATATGATCCCACTTAAAAAGAATAATTTTATGAAATATTCTTTTGAATTTTTATTAGAGAATTTTATTGATGCGCAAGTAAATTTTTGTTATTTTGACGCACATACGTAGGAAAATGAAACGACTTAAAAATTATTATCAGAAAATACAAATTAGCACAATTTAAAATAAACATATAAATTTCAACAAAACTGTTAACTGATGTGGTATAAATTCAGATTTCATTGTATACCTATATTTTATAAAATATAAAAAAGCTACAAAAAATTATTAAGCAATTACAAATTTGAAAAGGGATTCGAAAGTATAATATATAAAAAAATCCTCAGAAATGCATTTATATATTTCCTATTGTTGGAATGCAATCAAATAATTCAACATAAATATGATCCAACTTAAAAAGAATAATTATATATAATAATATTTTGAATTTTTATAAGAGAATTTTATTGCTGCGCAAGTAAATTTTTGTTATTTTGACGCACATACGTAGGAAAATGAAACGACTTAAAAATTATTATCAGAAAATACAAATTAGCACAATTTAAAATAAAACTATAAATTTAAACAAAACTGTTAACTGATCTGGTATAAATTCAGATTTCATTTTTTATGTATATTATATAAAAAATAAAAAGCTACAAAAAATTGTTAAGCAATTCCAAATTTGAAACGGGATTCGAAAGTATAATATATAAAAAAATCCTCAGAAATGCATTTATATATTTCCTATTGTTGGAATGCAATCAAATAATTCAACATAAATATGATCCCACTTAAAAAGAATAATTATATGAAATATTCTTTTGAATTTTTATCAGAGAATTTTATTGATGCGCAAATAAATTTTTGTTATTTTGACACATGTACGTAGGAAATTGAAACGACTTTAAAATTATTATCAGAAAATACAGAATGGCACAATTTAAAATTTACATAAAAATTTCACCAAAACTGTTAACTGATGTGGTATAAATTCATATTTCATCTTATACCTATATTTTATAAAATATAAAAAAGCTACAAAAAATTGTTAAGCAATTCCAAATTTGAAAAGGGATTCGAAAGTATAATATATAAAAAAATCCTCAGAAATGCATTTATATATTTCCTATTGTTGGAATGCAATCAAATAATTCAACATAAATATGATCCAACTTAAAAAGAATAATTATATGAAATATTCTTTTGAATTTTTATCAGAGAATTTTATTGATGCGCAAATAAATTTTTGTTATTTTGACACATGTACGTAGGAAATTGAAACGACTTTAAAATTATTATCAGAAAATACAGAATGGCACAATTTAAAATTTACATAAAAATTTCACCAAAACTGTTAACTGATGTGGTATAAATTCATATTTCATTGTATACCTATATGTTATAAAATATAAAAAAGCTACAAAAAATTATTAAGCAATTCCAAATTTGAAAAGGGATTCGAAAGTATAATATATAAAAAAGTCATCAGAAATGCATTTATATATTTCCTATTGTTGGAATGCAATCAAATAATTCAACATAAGCATGATCCACTTGAAAAGAATAATTATATGAATATTCTTTTGAATTTTTATCAGAGAATTTTATTGATGCGCAAATAAATGATTAAGTTCGATTATGACCATATTATTGTAATTCTTATCATCAGCAGAATTGCTCTGATCAGTAGAAGAAATATTTTCATCAATTTGCTCATCAAACTCATTTTCAAATGATTCTTCTCTCAATGGTCAAATTCAATTTTTTGCTTTTTTTTTTCTTTTAAAATTATTATTTTGTCCTTCTAATGGTTCATTTTTAATTTTTTGCAATAATTTTGGCTTTATGTCTTCCATTTCTATTTTATTGGCATTTTTTATTTAATTGTTATCAATAATTTCTTCCTTTATGGCATTAATTACTCCAATTTTTTGTTTTGAAGCTTTTTGAGGTCGATGGCTTTAGGTTTTTCCACAATCATCAAATAAATCTTCTTCATCAATTCCATCAATTTGTATGAATATAAAAAAAAAATAATCAGATAATTAGTCTTCAACATTTTTGGGTCAAAAATTTGTTTAAAAAAAAAAAAAAAAATTAATTTTGAATATTTATGTAGTTTATATAAATTTATGAAAAAATTTTTTATTAAATAGAAATTGTCCAAATGAATTATAATTTCATTTATTGTAGTCCCATGTATAGGAAGTTCAAAGTGAATTACACGGGCTGAACATCATCAAAATTGCTACAATGATGTAGACATTCCGATATTACAACAAAGTTGCATTACCGAAAATCACTGGTTTATATGGCAATTAAATTCAAAAGTTTTTTTAAATAAATTTTTTTTAGTCTTTTTGCTTAAGTAAGTCATTTTTCTAAGTGGTCGAGTGGATTTTGCTTAGTTATTCCTCCACAATTTTGGAAGAATTTATTGTTGTGGATCAGGTTGGCTTTGATCAGTTGAAATCTTACATGAAATGTAACAGGAAAAAGAACGCTTTTAATTGACCCAACAATTACGGTAATGTCAAGTATAACCGCTATTCCAAACTAATCTATTAAATTAGCTTAGCAAATTTACCTTCCAATCAAGGAAATTTATAAATATAAATCTTTTGTTAAACAATCCTCAAAAATGCAAAAAATCTAGGAAAAAGTTCTGAAAGTCCAAAATATGTACCAAATATAAGAAGGAGTTTAGTTTTTTGATATTTTGTTTGTGTATGCTATGATAAAATTTGTTTTATTTTTTGTAAATTTGAATACGGCAAAACCGACAAACTTTTGATGAAATTGCCCAAGTTTAGGAGAAATACATAAAGCGACGAAAAAACTCAAAAGAATATCCAATCAAATATTATAAAAAGCAATCAAAATTGACGAAGAACGAACGGGTTAGTGCCCAAGAATTTCCGATCCTCTCAGTTCCTACAGGTTAACGGTTGAAAAACAAACTGCCGGTCCCGGTGCCGGCCTTTTTTGTGCCGGTAATTCTCGGTCCCACTTTTGACAAAATTACCGGTCCCGTACTAACTACTTTAATTTACATTATGAAAATTTAAAAAAAGGATTAATTATTCCGATGAAGAAAATTAAGAAACTACCAAAAATATTTTAAAATGAACGAAGAAACCCAAAAATTAATGGAGAAAAAATCGCTATGAATTTGGGAATTTTAAGTACAAATATGAAAAGATAGGCAAAGAAATTTGCATCAATTAATCCTGTAATTATTGGGATAGGACCACTAATATTTATCGCCAAAACCAAAAAAAAACAAACACTAAAAAAGTTGCCAAAATTGAAAATAAATTCCAATTGGAAATGTTTGCATTAAAAATGAAATGGATAAAATACTGGACCAGCGAATTTAGAAATGAATTTAATTGTTCGATTTGGTGCCGAATTTCTTCTTCATCTTAAATTCTCTTTGAAGATGCACAATCGTTCGGCAATTTTCCTTTCATTTATCATTCTGGTATTCCAATTTCTTAGCATCCGTGTAGATTTTGGTCTTTACTTAAAATAATAAACCAATCTATTTGCTTAAAAAATTGAATTAATTAAAATATTTCGAGAAAAAAACCGAATTCTCTTCCATCTATAAATTGTGCTCATTCCAACGCCAATTTTTTTTTGCAATTTTTTCATCAATTTTTGTCGTTTTCAGATGAAATTTTTTAAAAATTTCTTCTTTCACTTTATCAAACTGTTTAATTTTTTCATGCTTTTGCTTATTTGAAAGTTTTTTTATTGTATCTTAAAATGCGACAATTATTAAAAACTCAATTAATGTTCGATTATGCATTTGCCTTCTTACCAAATTCATTTTTCCATTTGTAAATTTTATTCCGCTTAATTCTCAATTCATAAGCAATTTCATGCTCAATTTTAGTCCTTTTCTTACTGTCGTATTTAAATCCATAAATTTTTTCTTTTTTCATTTAATCAAATTTTTTGATCAGTTCCATTTTTGTTTCCGCAGACAAAACATTCTGATCAGCTTGCTCATAAATCTCATTTTCAAATGATTTTTCACTCAATTGGTCCAATTTAAAGCTTTTTTTAGAAATAAGGAAACTTACAACCCTGCTTAATGACATTATGCCATAAAATTTCAAAACTATAAATATATTTAAGAAATCTTAACAATTTCGTCGCTACCCCAAACTCAGAACATTCTTATAAATAACGCACTCTTGTTGGCGCTAACGAAATCAGATGATTAAAGTGAAAAAAGGAAGATTTACGATTTAAAAATAAAAAAATTGAGTTTTTCGTTAAAAAAATTTGTTGATCACTACCCGATCGAGGTCCCCGACCCCCGACAATTGAGCTCCCCCCCCCCCCGACCCGACCTCCAACATGTCGCCCCCGAGGTCGCCGCCCCCCCGACTTTTTGCCCACCGAGGGCTCGGGGCTTAACCCTAGATTGAAGAGAAATACATTTATTAAATTTATAAATAAATTTACTTTTCTTTTTAGCAGAAAGAAAACGTTATTGGATGCTGAGAAATTGGATTATGTGAAAAGAAGTGAGGAGATGACAAAAAGAAATTCAATGATAAGTGAGAGAAAAATTGCCGAAAAATTTGTATCAACAGACAAAATTTAAGACGATGGACAGAGAAATTCGGTACCAAATCGGTTTGATATCAATGGTCAAAGATAGCTGAAAACTTGGGCATTCCAACTGCCAATTTAAGAGTATCGGCGAAAAAATTCGGCACAAAAGCAATCCGTTAGCTTTAGTCAAAAATAATTTTATCTGGTGACACTTTGCCAAATTTACAGGTTGTACCTCTTCCACCCGTGGTTGTACCACTCCCCCGTGGTTGTACCTCTCCCAACCGTTGTTGTACCTCTTGCCCCGTTGTTATACTTCTTCCACACATTGTTTAATAACGGGCGCGGGGCCGCGAAGCGGCCTAATAAGAGCCACAAAAAATAAAGACAAGCGCAAAGCGCCCGCCTTAGATCATCAACATTTAAAAAGCTGCGCAAAGCGCCCGATTAGGCTGAACACAATTTAAAGAACGGCCGCAAGCGGCCGAAAAGCCCAATAATAATTTAGAAACGGGCGCGAAGAGAACGCACAAAAACTGAAAAACGGGCGCCAAGCGCCCGTCTGAACACAAAAATTAGAAAAAACGGCCGCGAAGCGGCCGAAAAGCCCAACAAAATTTAGAAACCGGCGCGAAGCGCCCGTCAGAGCTCAATAAAATTTAAAAACGGGCCCGAAGCGCACGTTAGAGCTCAACAAAATTAAAAACCGGGCGCGAAGCGCCCGTTCGAGGCCGCGAAGCGGCCTAAAAATCACTGATAATTTTTAAAAAATTCAAAACCAGATAGCTAATCTAGGTAGCGAAGCTCAAGAAGCGCTTTATCTCAGCTAAATATCCGACGGTTCACGCACCCGCTAGTTTTTAATATAATAAAAAATTATATTTGTTTGATTTGGATAATTCTCCTTATGACCAATCCCAATTTTCAATATTGCATTATATTTAATATAATAAATAATTTATAATAAATAAATAACAGATTTTTGATAATTCTACTTATGATCATTATTTAAAATCAATTTTTTCTTTTCATAAGGCTGGGTTTTAAATTTTTCATTTTCATAATTACTTTAGTTATTTCACAATATCTTTTTTTAAAATTAATTTATTTTATAAATTATCTCTATTTAATTAGATTGAGACTAATTAATTTTGAATAAAATTTTTTAAATTATCTTTTTAAAAAACAATGATTAATGGGTTTTTTAATTCATTTTATCATTTTTAAAGAAAATAATAATGTTCTGTTCTTTATTTATAATACCCTTTCTTATTATTGTTCCTCCATTTTCAAATGCAAATCCATCGGTGAGTTAATTCATTAGGGAACTTAATTTTATAATCCATTTCAATTACTAATCAGATTGAGGACAATATACTAGTAGCAGTTATGAAAGGTCACCAAGAAACGCAATTGAGTGAATATTCAATGCAAAAATATGAGGTGCACCTTAAAAACAATTGGCACTGTGATAAAATTGCGAAAGAATTTGGAGAATACGAACGAACAGAATGCCAAAAATATCGAAATTATTTGGACATTTTGAACGACTATTTGTATAGTGAATACAACGGAATTCCAACAATGAAGCCAATATTTATACTTAAAAACAAAAATGAAATTAATGGGCCAATAATTTATGCGATAAATTGTCTTGTGAAAAGTTGGCAATTTTATTTTATAAAAAAGATGGGACAAAAATATGAATATAAATTAAATAAATTTAATAATCATTACGATAATTTTGAACTAAAATTGCTGAATGAGAAGCGATTGAAATATGAAAGCAAATTAAAAAATGAACTAAAATTGCCAATTAATGAAATGATTTTGCAATTAGCAATTGAAACAGCGAATGAATGTCTGGGTGAGACTTAACATTCAATTAAAATTCAAAATTCAAAATTTAGACTGATAATGCTCTATTTACGGAATTTGTCAAAGGATTCCAGACAAAACCAGAGAAATTTTTAAAAATGGCTAAAGAATATTCAAATTATTTATGTCGCATTAAAGAGAAAGAGAATATTGATCCGTATGATAAACACATGATCTCTTATGGATTATACGAAACTGAGAAAATGAAAAAGCATTTGACGCAAAAATATGAGACCCATCTTGGCGTTGTGTATTTGATGCGAGAAAATTGGCATTGTGATAAAATTGGGAAGGAATTTGATGAAAAGGAACGGGAAATATGCCAAACGAATCGCAAATATTTGCACATTTTGTACGAATATTTATCTCGACTATATGTTGAAGGTTTGATTTTAAATTAATAATTTTAAATAATTATGATATATTTAAGGTAAAAGCAATGAAATGGCCCATAAATTATCAGCAGTTAAGCCAATTTTTATGAATAGTAAAAGAAATAATCAAACGAAATTAATTTCCGTCGTCCAAACACTGAAAAATATTTCGGAATGTCTTTGGGCAAAGGATAAAAACACATTGGGGCATAACGAATGGAAGACATTTGACGATTGGAAGAAGGTTTTGGTAAATGAGATTGAATTGAGTTATGAAATTAAAGAGGAGGCAAATTGGCTTAATAAATATGAACAAAATATTTTGGAAGAAATTAATGGACCAGAAAATGTGCAAAAAAAGGAAAAGAAAATTTTAAATTTATCAAACGAATTTGAAGACAATCATCGGCAAGAATTTGCGAAAAAAAATGCAAAAAATGTGTGAAAATACCAAAGAAAATTCAAAGGAAGAAATGACGAAATTGAAAGAAGCAATTAAAAATGCAGCAAACTATCAAGAACATCTGAGATGTGAATATGAATATAATGACAAATTTGGCACTTTCAAGTCGTCGCCATTTCGATAACTTTTTTTGGTGTCACAAAACCCGGGCTTTTGGCAGATCATTTCCTATTTCCTGTTTATTTTTGGCATTTCTATAGTATTGGTATTGGGGGTTAAACTAAAAAACATCTTATAAAATTCAAAGATTATTTTTTCAATTTAGATTAATTCCCTATGCTAGATAGTTTTTTTTGTTTGTTGCTTAAGTTTAATTAAGAATTAATTTCCCATCTTCTATAGAATGCCCATTTTTCATTGAGCATGTTTCTGTCTTCTCCCATTTTCGGATATTTTTTTTTTCGATTTATTTTGCAATTTTTCTTTTCACTTTTTACTGGTATTCCTTCTGTCACCACTTTGCTTTTCATTTTCACATTTATAAATTTCATTTAATATATTTAAATAGGTTAAAAATGAAAAAATTAATTTTTCACTTCATTTTTCTGGGCAGAACATTCACAAACTTCGTTTGTCGCAAGTCGACCGCCTTTTGTTGACCAAAAACATAACAATAATTTTATGTTCATTAGATTTAACTCATTTAAGAATATCGTATTAAATCCCATCGGCCAATACAAAAGAATATTCCAAGGAAGAAATTAAGAAATTGAAAAAAGCAATTGGAAATGCAGCCAATATTGACGTGAATATGATTACAAATTTTACACTTTCAATTCATCGCCATTTTCATAATTTTTTTGGAGTCACAAAATTTGGTCTTTTTTTAAAAAAAATAAAAAAGTCATCAGCAGAAGGGCGAAAACCACTTACTCTGATGACTGTTCATATAAATGTGTCGTAGAGTAAGTGACAAAATATATGGATGATCACAGGGATTAAAAAGACAAAAATATGTGAAAATAAATAATAAATAAATTGAGGTCAAAGTCAAATGGTGTCGAAGCATAAAAATACCAAATCACTTAGAAATTTGTTATATTCTAGTTTCCCTGTCTTATTACCCAAGTGAACTTTTAAGTTTTGTTTTAAATTGATTTAAAGAATTTGTTTTTATTAATTCTTTATCGCTTTGATTCAACAAATTTTTTTTGTTACCCTCCCAGCAAAGGGAATGAATTTTTTGTCCAGTTTATATTTTGTGTTAAATCTGTAAAAGGGGATGTTAAAGCGTGTTGATGGATTAAAAATAGAAAAAATTTCAGATCTGTTCGGCCATAAACAATTTATGCGCCATGAATGAATAGATCAAACAGCTTTCACTTATTCTCAAGTGTTGGCAGTTGCAGATATTCTAATCGATTTTGGTAGGGTTGGGCCCCCGACGTCCGGGTTGGAAAATTCGGGGTTCGGGGTTGTCGGGGTTGGAAGCGTCGGGGTTGGGGGTCGGGGATGCCAAATCGTTCGGGGTTCGGGGTCGGGGTCCGTGGTTTTTCAATTTTTTTCTTATGCCATATAGTCAAAAATTTTCTTGTATTTTTACTTTAAAAATATTTATTAATTTTCATAATAATAATTTTATGTGTTTTTCTTTTTATCATATTTTTGTATAGAATTAATTATAAAATGCAACTTGCATTTTTTGAAAAATTATTATTTATTTTATCCGTTATAAATTAAAAAAAAATTACTATAAAAATATTATTGTCGAAATTAAGGGAATTTAGAGAAATTACCTTTCAAAAAAAATTATATGCAATAAAAATAATGGATTTAAAAAAATTCAAAATTTTTTGATTACTTTTTTTTCAAACCATCTTTTTTTCTGGAACGCTTTTTCTAAAGACTTTTAGGAGAAAGGGGGGTACTTTTCCGTTTTGGGGCCAAAGTTTGAATTTTTTTTAAAATCAAAAGCGGGCGAGTAGAATTGCAGACCCATCGAAGAGATCTTAGCTCAAATTGTGGCATGGCGTTTATGCCTCCGAAATAATTTTGGCGCGTAGCTTTAGCAATTCTACGCGCCCGCTGTGATTTAAAAAAAAAAGTCAAACTTTGGCCCCAAAACGGAAAAGTACCGAAAGGGCTCCGGCGGTGCCGATAGGTGCCGCCGGGAAAAATTTTTGAAAATTTGAGTGAGATTTGTTAACAGATTTTGTCCAAAAAATTAATAAATTTTTTCGATTTTGAGCAAAATTTTTAGGTTTTTTTGGGATGCCGGCGATGCTGATAGGCAGCACTAGGCGAATTTTAAAATTTAAGCTCTATTTTCTAACAAATTTCGCCAAAAAATCTTATGAATTAAATTTTTAATTTTGACGAAAGGAAAATTGGCTTTAATTCGTAAATAAATATGCCAAGGATGATCGATTTTTGGTTTTTTTTTTTGTTTAAAAAATCCTATTAATCACAAAAAGATAAATTAAAAACAAAACTGTCTACCGGCATCGAACTCATGGTAGACAGAAATTGCAGATGTTGACACACTAACCACTACACCACAAACATATCTACACAACCAAAGCAAATTTGCTTTTTTAATAAAAATGTTTCACGATTAAGAAATTCAAAATTTCTGTAAACTTTTTTCCTTTTCTCCAATGAAAATGCCATTCTTAGGGGTGTATATTTAACCCCGACCCCGATCGGGGTTAAGGGTCGGGGTTCGGGGTTGTCGGGGTTGGAAGCGTCGGGGTTCGGGGTCGGGGTTTTCCCCGAAAATGGCCAAAAATGTCGGGGTTCGGGGGGGGGCGGGGTCGGGGGCCCAACCCTAGATTTTGGTATGGAATTTGCGGAAGGCTACATTTAAAAAATACTCTTTTGGGCAAATGTGTTAAGCTGACAAACATTTTGAAAAAAATGAAGATAATTTTTTTTGGTTTGTTGCTTAATTTAATTTAGAATTCATTTCGCATCTTCTATTGAAATGCCCCATTTTTTGAGCATTTTTCCTGTCTTCTTCAGACAATTCGAATATTTTTTTTAGGTTTATTTTGTAATTTTTCTTTTCATTTTTCACTGATATTACTTCTGTTATTACTTTGCTTTGCGTTTTACTATATTTATAAATTTCATTGTAATATTTAAATAAATTTATAAATAAATAAATTTTAATTTAAGAAATATAATAAAATTATTTATATGAAAGAGTCCCAAATTTTATGCCGCAGGACAATTTGACATACGATGTAAAATTGCAGCGTAAATGCGATGGTACGACGAATTCGAACGGTTATTGGCATACCGATACATCCCTATTTAATACCTTGGCACCTAAACCGAATAACATTCTTTTAATTTATATTTTAACTTTTTGGAATTCTTTAAATTAAATTTTCCCTATTACAAAATGGAAAGAGAAATTATCTTTGATTTTAAATCAATTATTTCATCATTAAAAACACGATAAATCGAATTCTTGTGCAAATTTATGCTTAAAAAAATATTTTTTTTCATAGTTCTACTTTAAAAAATAATTTCCTAAGCTGAAAATTCAAAATTATTCATTTAATGCTTTATTACTAAAAAAAATGCAAAAAATTAATTTGATAATAATTTTCTTCTTATTTCTATTCGTAATAATTGATGGAACTGATGAAGATTTATTTGATGATTTATGGAAAAACCTAAAACCACCGACCCCAAAAAACTTCAAAAATCAAAAATTCGGAGAAATTAAAACCAATCAAGAAATTGTTGTTAAAAATGAAAAGTATGAACAAGAAAATGCCAAAAAAATAGAAATAGACGACATAAAGCCAAAAGAATTGCAAAAAAAAACCATTTAAAGAACAAAATAATAATTTAAAAATAAAAATAAAAGAGTCAAAAATTGAAATGGAACAAATGAGCGAAGAATCATTTGAAAATGAGTTTGATGAGGAAGCTGATCAGAATGTTTGGTCTGCGGATCTGAGCAATTCTGATGATGAGGATTACAATGATATGGTAATGAATGATAAAACTAACAGAAAAATATTTTGAATAAAATTCGAACGTACGATTTTAATTATTTATATAAATTTTAAATATTTATTCAGAAGGAAGAAACAAGAAACGAAATGGAAATTTTGAATAAATTTAATTTGATGAAAATGGAATTGCGAAAAGAAAGTGTTTATAAAAATTTGACATTAGCTCAATTTGAAAGAGAAATTGCTAAAAAGTTGGGCACAAATCGGAAAATAATTTATAAATTGAAGAAAAAATTGGGACAAATAAGAGAGAGAACGGAGGAAAGTAAAGAAACAAAAATGGAACTGATCAGAAAATTTGATGAATTAAAAAAAGAAAAAATTTATGGGTTTAAATTTGACAGTAAGCAAAGAAATAAAATTGAAAAAGAAATTGCTATTGAAATGGGAATTAGTCGGGATAAAATTTACAAATGGAAGAAGGAATTTGGTAAGAAAAAAAGACATAATCGAATTTTAATCATTGTCTTATTTCAAGGTTTATTAAAGAGATTTTCAAATCAGCAAAAGCTTGAAAAAATTGAGCAATTTGAAAAAGTGAAAGAAGAATTTACTAAAAAATTCAATTTGAAAACAAATTATAAAATTGAAACAAAAATCGCGAAAAAATTGGGGGTTGTGTGGGATTCAATATATAATTGGAAGAGAAAATTCGGTTTAATCACTCGTAATAGTTTAATTAATTAAATTAAAGTTAATTTTTTATTTTTAAGAAAAGGCCAAAACCTACACGGATGCTGAGAAATTGAATTACCTGAAAATAAGTGAGGAAATGAAAAAAGGTAACCCAATGATAAGTGAGAGAAAAATTACCGAAAGATTAGGCATTCCAAGTCATAATTTGAGAAGATGGACGAAGAAATTCGGCACCAAATCGAACAATTAGGTTTCGATCATTTATAAACTCGGAGGTTCAGTATTTTATCTTTTTTCGGTTGTTTTATTTTGCTGAGAAATTCAAAAGAATTCGTTATAATTTTTTCGTTATATTTTTGGCATTTTTGTGTATCTGTAAAAGTATTTTTCAAAAAAAAAATTCATACAAACGAAAGTCACCCTTATGGGGGTCGACTTGAAAAAAGATTGAAATTAATTTTTTGTTTTTTTACGTTTTTTATTTGAACAGCGATAAAATATTTAAAAAATTTCCGGCATTGTTTCATTCACCATGAGCTTTCGTGTGCATTTTATAAATAAGTAAAACCGACAGACATAATTTTTCCCGTTGCGCCGCCCAGATCGCTTAACCGTGCTTTATTTCAACCGCTATTCCCAAGCAAAATCAAGGTAATATTTATGTTTTAAAATGCTCAATATTATATCCCAAGTGATTGCGCATTTGTCGTCCCTTTTTCAGCTTTAAAAGCTCGGATTCAAGTTTATAAAAAAGCTTCTCTACTTCCAAATCCAGTTAGGCACTTTCTTTCTCAAAGACTATGATCTGTAAATCCCGTGCAGCTGCTGTTGCTGATGATGTTGGAAATATTTCCGTATTTTCTTTTTCGGCAGACATATAAACAGCAACAGCACCAGCAGTAGAAATAATTTTCAATTATGAGTACAACTCATTGGCGCTGAAGTTTGTGATGGAATCCCTCGGCGAATTTGTTGATTACATCGGCATTGCCCTAGATGCGCTGATGAACATTCCATTCGTTAGGGTCGATGTGAGGCAACGTTAGTGCACTATTGAAACTATTGAACCACGGTCTTTCTAATGTTCATTCTCTCGATAGTCAAGAACTGAAGACAAATCCGTTTAATGAACTCTTAGAATTGTCTTTCCAACAACTTACTTCTCTGGGGAGGCATGCCCGCAAAAAAATGTATTATAAAGTCCTCAATCTATAGACTTTCAACAGAGCTCTCAAAGAGATTCCAAAACAGAGGCCATTCTCGGGGCGCCCCCGAGAATTTAGGCAATATAGTGGGCGGAAGCGTCACATCATGTCGCTGATGCCAACTTGAGCTTGTTGGTTCGGTTGAGGGACTGCTTCCCCTAGCTTCGAAAGACATAAAGGCCCTTCAATTGTGTCGATAGCCCTCGGGCCTTGCCGACCCAGTGTATGAAAGACTCACCTTCCGGCTTAAATTCCCGTTAGTTTTGCTCATCCTCTTGGAGAGCCTGTCCCTTTACCCGCTGGAAATGGCTTCCTATTTTTCATTGTCTTTCTCCAAAAAAGAAAAAGTTTTGCAGAGATTTTGCCTCTCTGCAATTAAGTCGCCCGGACAATCGAGTCCGTCGGTTCTTTCCCAAGTTTTCTGGCGCTGTCTCAGTGTACATCTTAAGACCCATCACCATTGATGCAATGAAAATGCGTATGAGCTCACTCATTGGTCTTACGCTTTAGGAAACGCAAGGTACCCCTTTGGGTTGCGTTTTACCCAAGCGTTACGGCCGCGCTTATTTATTTTTGTATTCTCCAATAAATTTCCATATCGTCATCTTAAATTTCAGCAATCGGAGTTCCGACGGTCAAAAAAATTTCACAAAAAGAAATTGAACACAAAAATGTATGTAATTGGCATACCGATACATCCCTATTTAATACCTTGGCACCTAAACCGAATAACATTCTTTAAATTTATATTTTAACTTTTTGGAATTCTCTAAATTAATTTTTCCCTATTACAAAATGGAAAGAGAAATTATCTTTGATTTTAAATCAATTAGTTCATCATTAAAAACAGGATAATTCGAATTCTTGTACAAATTTATACTTAAAAAATATTTTTTTTCATAATTCTACTTTAAAAATAATTTCCTAAGCTGAAAATTCAAAATTATTCATTTAATGCTTTATTACTAAAAAAAATGCAAAAAATTAATTTGATAATAATTTTCTTCTTATTTCTATTCGTACTAATTGATGGAATTGATGAAGACTTATTTGATGATTTATGGAAAACCTAAAACCACCGACCCCAAAAAACTTCAAAAATCAAAAATTCGGAGAAATTAAAACCAATCAAGAAATTGTTGTTAAAAATGAAAAGTATGAACAAGAAAATGCCAAAAAATAGAAATAGACGACATAAAGCCAAAAGAATTGTTGCAAAAAATTGAAGAACAAAATATAATTTAAAAATAAAAATAAAAGAGTCAAAATTGAAATGGAACAAATGAGCGAAGAATCATTTGAAAATGAGTTTGATGAGGAAAAATGATTTGTGCATTTACTTTTACTCGCCATTATAGATATTATAATAATATTCCTTATTTTCAATTATAATTTTATTTTATGAAAGTATCCATTGACGAAATTATGCACTGTCGAATTTGATCACTGACGGAAAAAATGGAAGACAATGAAATAAATTAAAATAGTTCACTGACGAAATCGTTTACTGACGAAAATAATCACTGACGAAAATCACTGACGAAATCGTTCACTGACGAAATCATTTACTGACGAAATCATTAGCCACGGAGAGAAAGGCCTAATACTATTTCCTTATTTCTTTTTTCTTTGTAATTTCTCTCACTTTGGCGTACTATATCTTCATTTGAGCTGATAAAAAGAAACAGCGTTTACTTCGCTCTATATATTTTGTTTTTTCCATTTTATATAATAAATTTTGCATCATTTTTGGTTTTTATAAAATTACATTTGTATTAACGTTGTCCAGCTAAAAAAAAAATATTTGAAAAGCCGAAAAAGTCTATTCTTGAGCCTATCTTTAGGAGTAAATTTTTTTTTATCTAAAGCCCAACAAACCTTCGAGTCAGATTTACAGTAGAAAACGAAATGAATTGTCAAATCGCTAAATTTCGCGGTTTTTGAGCCTTCTTACAACATAATGGTGGTCTCTTTTTGTTCATTTTTGGGTCATATTTCTATAAATCAAAAATATTTCTTTTTGTTTTATAAATAACAAAGAGTTAACCTTACTGAGATGCGTTTGCGCGGAGAAAGGTCAGCTTTCATTGACTTTATAGATGAAGTCCAAGCGTGTAATGCGATGTCAGAGGCAGGCCCTTATAAATGGTTTTTGAATTTCGGTTTTAATTAAATAGGATATCAAATGTTGATGAGTTACATCCAGCTGGTTATTTGTTCGCGCTAGGGCAGATGCCGGCTACGAATGCATAAATCATACGGCGATGGATGTAAAATTGTTGGTTTTAGTCTCCAATCTCCAAATGCCTTATCACCATCCAACAACATATTTTTATCGCCTTTAGTTCGACTGGGCCCACTCCCAATCCATGGCGTACTCTGTTGGGTTCGAAATGTCTAACAAATAATTCGTCTTCCGGCTTTTTGTAGACTTCCAGGCTTCAATAGAAAACACGAAATCACATAACTGCATATATTTTTAAAGAAATTTAACGATCCAGGGTTTGGAACCTCTTAGTCACTTAATATTTCTTCAATCATCTATATATTTAATTCGTTTTTTTTGGAATTCCATAAAATTATTTTTCAAATTTACAAAAAGGGAAAGGGAAATGACAAATTCTTTCCGTTTATTTGAACATTGCAGTGTTTGAAAACGTTTCAATTTCTTAGAATCTAAGAAATTTTTTATAAAAGCATCCAATATTTTCCTATCGTTGTAAGTGCATTATTCTTTGACGAATATTTGACAAATTTTATTGATTAATGTTATTATTATTATTATGTGTAAAATTAATTATTTTACCCCTTATATTTATAAAAAAAAATTTATTTGCGAAATTAAATAATATTTTTTTTTGATTTTTAAACGATGAAAAATTTTCTTGCCCTTATTGTCCTTTTCTTTATCATTAACGGCATTGATGGAATTGATGGAATTGATGAAGATCTATTTGATGATTTATGGAAAAACCTAAAGCCATCGACCTCAAAAAATTTTAAAAACGAAAAATTTGGCAAAAATTATAAAAAAAGGAAGAAATTGTTCATAACAATGAAAGTTATGAGCAACAAAATGCCAATAAAGTTGAAAAGGAAGACACAAAGCCAAAAGTAATGAAAAAAATTAAAAAAGAAAAAACATTGGAGGAACAAAATGATTTGTTAAACACAAAACTGAAAAAGCCAAGAAAATTTAAGAAAAAAAATAATAAAATTAGAAGGAGTGATGAAAATGAAGAAACAATAATGGAGGTGATCAGAAAATTTGACCTATTAAAAAAAGAAGAAAATTATGGGTTTAAATATAAGAAACATGAAAAAAATAAAATTGAACGTGAAATTGCTAAAAAATTGGGAACTAATCGTAATAAAATTTACCAATGGAAGAAGGAAATTGGTAAGAAACAAATGGAATAATTAAATTTTTACTCATTGTCTCATTTTAAGGTGTAATAAAGGGATTTTCAAATCAGCAAAAGCTTGAAAAAATTGAACAATTTGAAAAAGTTAAAGAAGAATTTACAAAAAAATTCAATTTGAAAAAGACAAAGAAAATTTATGAAAAAATAGCGGAAAAAATTGGTGTTGGATATAGCACAATTTATAGATGGAAGAGAAAATTCGCTTTTTTTCGTAATATTTTAATTAATAAAACTTATTTTTAAATTAAATTTGCTTTTATTTTAAGGAAAGACCAAAACTTACACGGATGCTGAGAAATTGGAATATGTGAAAAGAATTGAGGAAATGATAGAAAGAAACACAATGCTAAGTGAAAGGAAAATTGCTGAAAAATTAAGTATCGACAGAAAGAATTTAGGACGATGGAAGAAGAAATTCGGCACCAAATCGAACAATTAGGTTTTCGATCATTTATAAATTCGCAGGTTCAGTGTTTTATTTTTTTCGGTTGCTTTATTTAGCTGAGAAACTCAAAATAATGTTTCGCTTAAATATATACTAATTTGATTCAGAAATATTTCTGTAATTTTAGGTTTTCTAAATTTTTTCAAAAAAAAATCACAACAAACAAAATTCACCCCTATTGATTGGTCTTCAGATAATTTTCAAAAAATTATAAGGCTAAAAAAATTATAATTAGCTTTGTGAGACTATTTATACTCAGGTGCAAAAGTACGGAATCATGTAAATGAAAGCAAAAAACGAATTTTATTTTCTTGTTTAATTGACATTTATGTTTTAAAAAAGATAGTGCATTAACATGCTAATTACTAGGAATGGGACGTACATTTATATTTCAATATTTTGGGGTTTTGTCAAAGTTTTGTAAATATTTGGCATTTTTAGGATTTTTCATGTAAAATTCAAAAATTCTAACAAAAATGCAAATAACAATAATGCAAATATTAAAATGAGGAAATTTTTAAGCTTGAAAATGGTTTTACATTCACTTAATTTGCTTATTTAAAACGAGAAAAACCCAGTAAGTTTTTTTGTGCATTTTTAAATGTATTTTTCAAAAAAAAAAATTCACTCCAAACGGAAGTCACTATGGATCGACCTGAAAAAGAATGTTAATGATTTTATGTTTTTATGTAAAAAGGGCTAATTATTGTTTTTGTAAATTAGTGAATGATATATTTGCGTCCCGATTGCTCTGGTCGGGTGCAAAAGTCAGCCGGTGGCACTGTGGTTTGGGCAGGCAGGGACGAGACCAAATGCACACAAAGAATTAATTAAAAAATAGTTCCGTGGAAGAACCTCTGATTTGGGTAATTAAACTAGGGTTAAGCCCCGACCCCGAGCTCCCCGGTCCCCGACCCCGATCCCCGACATTTTTGGGCCTATTCCCCGCCCCGACCCCCGACATGTCGCTCCCCGAGGTCCCCGGCCCCCGACTTTTTGCCCCCCGACTCCCCGACATAATTCGGGGAATGAGAGTCTGAGTGAAAAATTAGAGATGAAAATTTGAGATAAAGGAAAAAATTAAAAAATAAGCATAAATATATTCTTTAAAAGTATTACTGCCATTGTGCAGATGGCCTAGTGGTTAGTCTTCTTGACTTTTCCTTCTTTTTTTCCCAGTTTCAGTCCCTCTATTTAAATTTTTTTTTTCTATATTCATTGGTTTCCTATCGACAAAATATGATTCCCCATAGTTTTTTTTTCAATTAACACATATTTTATCATTTTTAAATCAAAATCCGTACAAATTGTTGAACCTGGTAATCCCAACCAGCCTCTTTTTTTGTTTAAAATCTGTTAACAAATTACACTCGATTTTTCAAAATTTCCCCCGGCGGCGCCTATCGGCACCGCCGTACCCCCCTTTTCCCCAAAAGATTCCTGGAAAAAGCGCGCCGAAAAAAAGTGACGTGAATAGCAAATCTGAATTTCTTATAATATTCGATCATTTAGTCCAAAATGATTAATTATTTGAAATAATTGAACAAAACTTGATTTGAAAATTTTCATTAATTTAATTAACCTTTAAGTTTTGGATATCATAAAATAAAAAATTAATTTTGTATTTTCACTTGAAAAAAATAATAAATTAAATTTTTTTAAAATTTTTTTGAATTTTTTAAAATCCCGGTTGGTCCCGGTTCTCGGTCCCGAAGAAAAATCGAGGTCCCGGTCCCAGCTTCTCAGGTCCCGGCAAGTCCCGGTCCCTGTTTTGCCTAAAATTCCCGGTCCCGCTCCGCTCTAATTCAAATACAATCGGTTCAAAAAATCATAATACAAAAAAATTTTGCGGCACATTTTTTTAAAGACTTTTTGGGAGCAAGCGGGGCGGAAGGCCGGCGGTCGACAGGCGTTGCCGGAAAAAAAGAAGATTTACGAGCATTTAAAAAGAAAAATTGGCTTTTTTGAGTTAAAATAAAATTTGGTCATTCCCCGATCGGGGTCCCCGACCCCCGACAATTGAGCTCCTCCCAGCCCCGACATGTCGCCCCCCCCCCCGAGGTCCCCGGCCCCCGACTTTTTGCCCCCCCCCCCGAGGGCTCGGGGCTTAACCCTAAATTAAACGGAACAAATTAAAATTACACAATTAGAGCGGTTTCTTCCATGAAACAACGCGCCAGCCAGCATCAATCATCTTCTGCTCTATTGAACCACAGTCTTTCTCATATTTTTTTTCTATAAGCGTTTTTAAAGAGCTATCTATTTACAATAGACACATAATAATCAGAACGCAGCTTATTGTCTTCGAGTGAAAGAATGTGAATGGTGTCAAATCAAAAAAATTATAAAACACTAACAAAAACAAAAAAGTTCATAAGAAATTGTTTCAACGCTTTAAAAAGGAAATGCCACACAAATTCAAACCATGACATATACACACATATAACTTCAATTTTAATACGAGCGGTTGGGCGCCGTTTCGCGGCGCAAACCGCTCTGCTTTAATTCAAAAATCTTCTGTGCTCCCTCAATTTTTCTCAATTTGTTATTTTTCTCTCTTGTTTGCTTTTTTTCACTCACTCGCGCTTTTTCTTCCATTCGCTCTTACTTTCTATCTTAATATTCATTTTCTTCTCCTCTCGCACTCTCCTCTCGCTCTCTCTCTTTCTCTCCTACTCTCTCACCCTCTCATTTTGTTTCACTCTAGCCTTTTTATTTCTCCTCTCACTCTCTCGCTTCCCCACTTCTGTTTTTTCTACCTTTTTCTCTCCTTATCGACAGCTCTACCTCGCTCTATCTTTCTCATCCGCTATCTCCTTCATTACTTTCTCTTTCTCCCTCTCTATTTTTCCCTCTCACCTTTTTTTACTCTCACTCTCATTCTCCTCATTGTCTCTCTTCGCTTTCTCTTCCCCTCGCTCCCACCCTCCTTATTAAATATTTTCCAATTAAATTTTTTTTTGGCATTTCATCTTTTATATTTTTAAAAGCAAATACGGCAAAATCAACCAAATTTGTTGAAAGGAATTTATATATGTCTTTTCAATCTAATAATGTAAATGTTTCACAGAAATGCGCATTCGTTGACAAATTCTTTCCATTTGACTTGGGCATAAAATTATTCCAAATGAAAAATCAGTCGATTGAATCGCACACTCGAGTATGCCGAAAAGTTTTTGTATGCCGAAAACGAAAACTCGACTTTTTGCATGACTAAATAGCGCGAATTTGATTGAATATTACAATGACCTCTGCCGGGTGGCAAATGTGTTTGAAGATGTTTCAATTTCCTAGAACATATTTTTTACAAAAGCATCCAATATTTTCATATTGTTATAGGATCATCATATTTTGACGAATATTTGATAAAATTCATTATATTATATTATTTTGTAATATGGAAAATTAAATATTTTAGCCTTTTACCTTTATAAAAAAAATTTAACTTTGCCAAATTCATAATAATTTTTTTGAATTTTAAACGATGAAAAATTTTCTTGGCTTTATTGTCACTACTTTATCATTATCGGAGAAATTAATGCCAAAAATGAAGAAATTATTGATAATAAAGAAAATTTGAACAACAAAATGTTAAGAAAAATTTGATAAAGTATGAAGATAATAATTTTTAATTTATACAAAAATGTAAAGTCGTTCTAGTAAAATCTATTTATTTCTTTTTTGTAATTTATCTCACTTTGGCATACTATCTCTCGCTTTTTTAAGCGACCCTCCTCAAGGGTCGCCATCATTTTACCTCCGGGGATTTTAATAAATTCCCTCAAATTAAAACGCCGTTCTTTAAGGATGGCTTTAGACTCGGCATATTTATGTAAAGCCTCTTCTGCGGATTCACACCAGTGATGCCGCGGGTTGAGAAAAATTTCGGGTTCGGGTTTCGGGTCGGGCACTCAAAAAATTTCGGGTTCGGGTTTCGGGTTGAGAAAAACTTCGGGTTTCGGGTTTCGGGTTGGCATCACTGATTCACACTCATCTAGAGTGTTATCGACAAAGTATTATCTGGCCTCTATACAACCAGGCAAGAGACTGTTTGTCCCTCTGCTGGTGTGAGTACTCGCTTCGTAAATGACGCGTATGCACAACTTGTGCTTGCTGGTCTGGTTCGGTTGAAGGATTGCTTCCCCAGATTCGAAAGGCCTAAAGCCCGTTCAAACCCTCTGGAAAATGGCTTCCCATTTATCTGGAAAATGTCTTGCCAATTTCCATTGTCTTTCTCCAAAAAAGAAAAAGTTTTGCAGAGATTTTGGCTCTTTGCAATTAAGTCGCCCGGACAATCGGGGCCGTTAGTTCTTGTCTACGCTACGGTCCGACTTTTTTTTTGTATTTTCCAATTAAATTTCCGTATCGTCATCTAAAATTTCGTCAATCGGAGTTCCGACGGCCAAAAAAATTTCGGCAATAAGAATAAAAATTAAGAACATAAAGATGTCTGTAATTGGCACACCGATACATCAATATTTAATTCCTTGGCACCTCAACCGAATATATGCTTTTAATTTATATTTATTTTTTGGAATTCTCTAAATTAGTTTTTTATATTGACAAACATGGAAAGAGAAATTATACTTTGATTTTTAAATCAATTATTTCATCATTAAAAACATGAGCAATCGAAATTAATTTGCTAATTTATTCTTAAAAAATATTTTTTTTCATAAATTCTACTTTAAAAAATAATATCCGAAGCTGAAAATTCAAAATTATTATTTTTATGATTTATTACTAAAAAATGCTGAAAATTAATTTTCTAATTATTTTCTTTTTATTTGTATTCGTAATAATTGATGGAACTGATGATGATTTATTTGATGATTTATGGAAAACCCTAGAATCACCGACCCCAAAAAACTTCAAAAATCAAAAATTCGGAGAAATTAATATCATAAAGCAAGAAATTGTTGTTAAAAACGAAAACAATGAACAAGAAAATGCCAATAAAATCGAAATGGAAGACATAAAGCCAATAAAAATAAAAGAACCCAAAATTGAATTAGGACAATTGAACGAAGAATCATTTGAAAAACATTTTGATCAGCAGGCTGATCAGAATGTTTCGTTTGTTGATTTGAGCAATTCTGCAAATGATAAGGATTACAATAATATGGTAATATATCAAATAAAACAGTATCATTCCTGGAAAAAAATTATTTTATAAATACACTAAATTCTCAGATTTTTTCTTAAAAAGGAATTATTTCTTTAGAATACAGAAGAAATAAATGAAATGGAAATTGTTAACGAGTTTAATTTGATGAATAAGGAATTGAGAAAAGAAAATATTTCTAAAAATTTAACAAATGTTCAATTTGAAAGAGAAATTGCAAAAAAGTTGGGCACAAATCGAAACAAAATTTATAAATTGAAGAAAAAATTGGGACAAATAAGAGAGAGAACGGAGGAAAATGAAGAAACAAAAATGGAACTGATCACAAAATTTGATCAGATCAGAAAAGAAAAAATTTACGGCTTTAAATATGACAAACAGAAAAGAAATAAAATTGAGCACGAAATCGCCAATGAATTGGGAATTAATCGTCATAAAATTTACCAATGGAAGAGGCAATTAGGTAAGAAAATATTAACAAAATAAAATTTGTAATTATTGTATCAAATTAAGGTATAATAAAGAAATTTTTATTTACAAACGAAGAAAAAATAGAAAAATTAAACAATTTGAAAAAGTGAAAGAAGAATTTTTAAAAAAATTCTATTTCGAACCCAATAGAAAAATTGAATCAAAAATATCGGAAAAAATTGGGGTTGCGTGGGTAACAATATATAAATGGAAGAGAAAATTCGGTTTAATCACTCGTAATATTTTTAATTACTTAAATTTAAAAAATAATAATAAATTTGCTTTTCCTTTAAGGAGAAAGAAAAATTTATTCGGTTAATGAAAAATTGGAATGTGTGAAAAGAAGTGAGGAAATAGCTCAAAGAAATTTAACGATATGTGAGAAAAAAATTGCCGAAACTTTGGGCATTCCAAATGACAATTTAAGACGATGGACGAGAAAGTTCGGCACCAAACCGATTCGTTAGCTTTGTCCAACATATTTTATAGTTAACTAAAATAGCGAGTAAAAATTCCAAAATAGTGGCAAAAAAATGCGAATAGTGACATAATTTTCAGCCAAAAATTGAACAAAATAATTTTTATTCACTAGTTGTAGAGTTTAAACAAAAATTGCAACAAAATTGGGGGTTTTGTGGGATACAATTTATGCATGGAAGAGAAAATTCGGTTTAATTATTCGTAACATTTTAAATTTATTAAATTTATAAAAATAAATTTGCTTTCTTTTTAGCAGAAAGAAAACGTTATTCGGATGCTGAGAAATTGGATTATGTGAAAAGAAGTGAGGAAATGAGAAAAAGAAACTCAATGATAAATGAGAGAAAAATTGCCGAAAAATTTGGTATCAACAGAAAGAATTTAAGACGATGGACAGAGAAATTCGGCACCAAATCGCGTTGATATCAATGGTCAAAGATAGCAGAAAAATTGGGCATTCCAACTGCCAATTTAAGCCGATGGACGAACAAATTCGGCACCAAATCGATCCTTTAGCTTTAGTCAAAAATAATTTTATCCGGGTGACACTTTGCCAAATTGACATTTCACTATCGGGGTCAACTTCACTAGGCAGAGAAAAGCCTAGTATTATTTCCTTGCTTCTTTTTTGTAGTTTCTCTGATTTTGACGCAATATTTCACCCTTTACTTCGTTTTTAAAAAATTTTCTCCATTTTTTAAATAAATATTTGCACTACTATTTAATTTAAAATGCCATATAAAAATTTTTAGCAAATTTATTCATATAATTCAAAATAAACATTGCTAATTGCCACTGGTAAATGTTGAACATAGACATAATTAAAAAAGAAATTAAATCGACTTCCAATTTATCATTTATGTCAAATTTCCACAGTGCAAAAAAATTTAATTCACCATCCAAATTCTAATGTTTTGCCAGCAGCGATCAAATTTACTTCGGAACTGTAATTAGCTTTAAATTTTTGAAAATTTAAATCCAAGTCTTTAAAAAATAAAATTATGTTTAAGTTCAGAAGAACGGAAATGGAGGAGTTCATTAATGTACGAGTTTGAATACAATAGAAGGCCTTTTCATATGTCAGGGCCCCAACCCCTGGGGCAATAAACGGCGAAGCGGGGGCAGAGGTCTGATGGACCCCGTGGATTTTGTGTCAGAACTGAAAAAAATTCTTAGCATTTTTTCTAAAAAAGCACTGATAAAAAATCCTATAAAGCCATATTAAGAATGATGTAGAACATAAGAAATAATGAAAACGCTTATTGTTTAACTCCTTTAAAAAGCCTAAAAAAAAAAAATTAGTTCGAAGCAAATGCATTTGAACCCCCGGTGCTAGGTCGAACCGAAAATAATCTCAGTGTGGACGAACCGAAAAAATAGAAAAACCTAAAAATTTGATTTATTCTCTTAGCTTATTCCAAAGCTATGTGCCAATTCTTGGACCTGCTTGAGATCCGTTCCTTTGATCGTAAATATTGATTGCCGTGACAATTGAGAACATTTAGGCACGAAATTTTTGAATTGAATTTGATTGAAATAAGAGAATTCAACAAAGGTATGCCAATACTATTCCTCTCGTCCGTTTTGATGTTCTTGAGAACAGAAAAGACAGATTCACAAAAGGAATTGGAAGGGAAAATTGATAGAATTGCAGAGACTAGTGATTTGAGCAGGACAAAATTAGGATTTTTGAAAATAGGGTATGGGTAGATCAATTTCGGTGTCTATAGAAAATACTGTTTTCTTATGGAAATAGTACATTTTACAGTAGAGATCATCAACACCGAAATTGAAATGCCCACACCTCAGCGGGTTTAAGTCACAAAGAATTACGGTCTTTTGAATATTGTAGAGAAATTTATGCTCTTTCCAATGGGCCTCTTAAAAATTTCCAGAAAAATTTTCCCAACCCATAAGAATTTTTTTTGAAAATTTCCACGATTTACAGTGTATTTTGGGGTGTCCCGATCAACATGAAGGAGTGATCTGATCAAGTTGGTGTAAAGGAGTTTTTTGATAAGCATGAAAACTTATGTTAGCATGAATTATTTCAGATTTTTCTGTGCTTCCAAATTTGAGATTCAAAAAGTGGTGTTAAACACACCGTTTCAGTTTTTGCCTCCCAGTTCCAAAAAGATTTGAATTTTTGCCTCAGTGGTCTATGTGTTAGTCACCAAAAGGGGGTTCCCAGGTTCGAACCCAATGCATGTTAATGAATATTTTTGGTGATTTTAAGCAAAAAAAGACTTGTAAAATGGCAAATAAATATTCTGAAAAATAAACAAAAATAATAAAACATTTTGTTTCTTCACTTTTTTCGAAAATCATTCTTTAACCCAAATTTGTTAAAATACATCAATTTGGCATTCGTCATCAATTTCTGCCGCCGCTTCATCATCCGTGTCATCCTCGCCCTTCCTTTCTTCATAATTCTAAAGATGAGAATTCAGAAAAGGGAAACCTTTTGAAAAAACAAACCCGCTTCAATTCGTCAATCCTTCCGGTGTCCAGCAGCCAATTGTTGATGAAATGGTGCTCCAATTGTTGCAAAATTTGTTCCGCGTCAGGCATACATTTCCACCATTGTTCGAGTCTTCGCCACGCCGAATGAAGCGCTTCATCACCTTGAAAATATTAAAAATTTGTGCTAATTAAGCAATTTGTTTTTCACCCTGCTCATCCAAAAGGCCAATGAATTGATGTTGTCGTGCAAATGGCACAAAGTGGAAGAGTAGAAGATGGGCCTTGGGTTTCTTTGAGAGAAAGGCACTCATCCGGTCCTGCTCTGCCAAAAACACTTTGAAATCGTCAATTGATCGCTCAAGTCCGTCCAGGTCATTTGGGGACAAAATTTGTGCCTAAAATTTATGATTTTATCTCAATAAAATCGGACAAAACACTTTTGAAAAGTTTTGAATTTTGCCGAGGTGTTCGAGTGTCCTACAAATAGCTTTGGGCCATTCCATTGTGAAAAGTTCGGCCATTTCTGTAGCGCGAACCAAAATTTTTCTTATTGAGTTGCCGGTCAAATCCCTTTTTCGAAATTGTTCCCTTCGGGCCCCGATCCTTCTGAAGAACTGTTGAGCAACCGGTGCACATCCCTCCTGCCTCTCAAGTTCTCGAACAATGGCATTTCCAATGCCTTGAAAGACGTGAAAAGGGGCAGGGATGATCCGATCAAAGTTAATTGAACGGAGATGTTTGACGGCGAATTTGACCGCACTGCTTGGAAAAAGGAGACAGTAATTTTGGTGAAGCTTTGACCGTAGTCTCCGCTAATTTTCACAAAAATATTGTTGTCAAAATTGATCAAATTGTCTTTGGCCGCACAAAATCGGGACTCAAGCGCAGATCTGACATCAGCACACACAAAGCCAACACCGCCATTGGTTTCAATTTGATCGTAGCGCAATGGCGCGCAAATCCGTCGTTTGAGGGTGACCAACCAAAACACCAAATTGCACTTTCTGATCAACCCAAACTCACCTTTTTAATGGCGGTAAAATGTCAAATTTTTGGTGGATCAGACGAAGGGTAGCTTTCATCCGCTGATAAGCTTTTTGTGTGCCAAGTTGGGTCATCAATAGCAAGCCGTCATTGGCCTCCATTTCATCTTTGCCCTTCTTCGGTTGTGCCTTTTTTGGTGTATAATGGCCGAATTTGTGCCGGACTTCTCGGTGGATGCGCTCCAGTGAACCCCGGCTTGCCGATCTCGATCGGTCCCGATCAATGGCGTCCAAAATCTGCTCCGTCAACCGTTTTCGCGAGCTGCGCTGGAGTTCGTCAATGGCCTTTCTTGGTCTTCCTCTGTTCGGCGTTGCTAAAATGGACAAAAAATGAATGATGAATTTTAAAAAAAATTAATTGTGAAAAGAGAAGGCATCGAAATTTAACTCACTTTTGCTGGTGGTTGGTGTCGCCGTTGGTGTTGCCGCACATTGCTCCAGCTGGCGACGCAGATCGGTGATCAGCGCTTCTCGGTTGCGCACCTGCTCTCTCAGAAATTGGATGGTGTCGTCCCGGTCCTTCAGCTCCTTCTCCAGTTGTTCGATGCGCGGTGATCGCTCGTCGATGGCCAGCGGTGGCGGTGTCATTTCTCCGGTGTCCATTGGCGCAATTGGTGTTGACGGGAACGGCACCAAATCACCGATTGGCGTTGCTGATGTTGATGGCAGCGAATCGCCAAATTCCAAAATTTCTTCGTCCATTTCGGGCGTTGGCACTGGCCCTGGAGTTGGTGGTGGCGGCTCCATCGCTTCTTCGGTCGGTGCAGCAGATGTTGAAGGCCCTGCTTCATCCTGTTGTGGCGTTTCGGCATAGGGATTCGGCTGTGGAGTGTCTGAAATTTAAAAAATGATTTTTTGAGTAAAAAATGGTGAAAAACTTACTTCTCTTGGCCAAATAGGCTTGTCTCGCACTCTTCGTCTGCGCTTTTCGCTCCTCTTGCTTTTGCCACCGCTGTTTCACCGCCTCTCTTTTGATATTGCGCTTTAATTTGGCCATTAAATCAAAAAAAAATTTATTTATTGCAAATCTTAACATATCTCATGAAAAAGTGTATAAAATATAAAATGGCTGTATTACATTATGTAGAATTTTTTTCTCTATCGATATGCAAAATTTGGTGTGGATCTAACATATAGAAATGAAGCTAAACATAGCGAAATAAATGTTGTTTTTCCTAATAACAAAAACATTAGATAGTACGCCAAAAGGAGACAAAAAATTAGAGAAAAAAAGATAATGTCTTTCTCTGGCACTCTCTATTTATTGGTACACATCTCGTTTTTTGAAACGGTGTGTAAACATATGCACCACTGAAAATGGGGTGTAGTACACTAAGTCAACTGTAATTCGGGCTTAAACCGATATTTGGCCTAATGATTGGTATCATTCGAAAGCTCATTAAAAATGCTACAAAAAATGTCAACATATTTGGTCAGCGTCAATCATTTAAGTTTTTATCAAGCCAAATTTCTCGAAATGGCTAGTGGTGTTAAACATTTGCACCTGACTGTATAGTTAGTTGGCTCTTAATTTTGGTGAAATGTTTAATAAAATTCAAATAAATGAGTATAGAACAGGAAACCCGGCAAAAAAACCAAAACCCGGCAAAAACCCGGCAACTTCAAAAACCCGGCAAAAACCCGGCACGGACCCCAAAAACCCGGCAAATGCCGGGTTTACCAGGTAAAATAACACCCCTGGCAGAAACAAGAAGCGAAATGGATAAATTTAATTTGATGAAAAAGGAATTGCGAAATGAAAATGTTTATAAGAATTTGACAAATGTTCAATTTGAATGTGAAATTGCCAAAAAGTTGGGCACAAATCGTAAAAAAATTTATAAAAAGAAAACGGAAATTAGAACAAAAAAGAGAGAGAACGGAGGAAAGTAAAGAAACAAAAATGGAACTGATCAGAAAATTTGATAAAATGAGAAAAGAAAAAATTTGGGGGTTTAAATACGACAAAAAGAAAGGACAAAAAATTGAATGTGAAATTGCTAATGAAATGGGAATTACTCGGCAAAAAAATTAACATTTGAAAAAGGAACTTGGTAAGAAAAAATTAAATTTTTAATTATGATTTTTTATTTTAAGTTATAATAACGGAATTATCAATGCAAAAAAAAAATCGAAAAAATTGAGCAATTTGAAAAAGTGAAAAAAAAATTTCAAAAAAATTCAAATTAGCTACTTCTTGACACCTTAGACGAAGCTTAAAGCTTAGTGGTCATAGGTTATTTTACACGTTTTTTCTATGTAATTATTTCATAAAAATTTTATTAAAAATTTTGATTGAAAATAAATTTTGTCCAAAAATTGCAAGAGGAATCAGAATTTTTGGCTTTTCCATTTATCTTGTTCATATTTCAATGAAGCGCAAAAAAAGGTAAAATTATTCAAAAATATACTTAGCCAAATGTTTTAAGAATTATATTTATCTGAACATTTATTACTATTAAACCATAGAATCAATGAAAATTAATACATGAGAATATATTTTTTTATTAATTATTTTAATCTCAAAAATTCAACTTATTTAGAAAAAGCATTCATATAAATTCTAATTCAAATTAATTTTTCAACACAAATTTTTCCAAATTATACAAATGAATTTGTGGTATTTAATATTCATTAAATTGTTCTTTCTTTATAAAATTGAATCAGGCAAAATTCAACCAAATTTTGACGAAATATTTGGCGACGGATGGGACAAAAATGAAAGCGAAGAAAAAGTGATTAAAATTGAACAAAATGACCAAAACGAGCAAAATGATAATTCAGAAGCAGTTGATCAAATGGTTGATGAAATGGGAATACACCCAAATGATCATCAAAAAAGAGAAATAATTCGAAAATTTAATGCAATTAAAGAAAAGCTGAAGAAAAGAGGAAAATACCTTTGGAAACACAATTACAAAATTGAGCAAAAAATTGGAAAATTATTAGGCGTAAATCGCACAAAAATATACAAATGGAAAAAAGAAATGAATTTAAATAAAAAGAAAATAAAAATAATGAAAAAGAGTTATTATGCGCAGAAAAAGAAAGAATTCATTGAACGATTGGATGATTTTAAAAGTTTATATCGCCAAGGAAAACAGAAAGAATTTATGAAGGAATTGGGCATTTCTGAAGAAACCTTTCGAAAATGGAAAAAAGAATTGATGCCAACAAAATATTATAAAAGTAAGTGAAATTTTATATTGATATTTAAATTAATTTTTATTTTAGCACCTTATTCCAATGAGGACAAATTAAGAAATATGAAGCAATATTTCGAAATAAAAGAAGAAAACCCAAAAATCAGTGACGAAATAATTGCTAAAAAATTGGGAATTGGAATTCGAACACTGATCGGATGGAAAAAGAAATTTGCATCGATTTCGAAAATGTGATTTTTATATGGTACAAAATGGCTAAAGGAAAATTATATACGTATTCAAAAAAAAATTTCCTATTATAATTGGCTGAATGTTTTTGGTTTTTTTTGAAAAATAAAAAAAAAATTTCATTGATTTGCCGAGAGAAAATTGCGACGAGATAAATGCTAAGAAATTGATATATCATTTTTCTCAGGCGCCGAAAATAAATAGAAAAACCTACAAAGACCGTGGAAAAACAGGTTTTTGAGCCGGTTAAAAAAGAAGAAAACAAAAATAAGGAGGTGAAGGTCCGAGGTTGCGGGAATTTGAGTCGCGGGGGCGGGGGTGAGGCCAAAAAACCAGTTCCGTCCCCGGGGCGGACCAGGACAAAACGTCGCCAGCCGAAACGTCGCCGGACGAATTTTTGGACCGTAACTTTTTTCATTCTCAACCAAATTAAATATTTCTTGGTATTGTTCGAAAGCATTTGAAAACTGCAAATTTTCCAAATTTTTTATTCAGGTTCAAAAATGAGGGCAAAAAAAAAGTTTGAAAAACTAGGTTTTTAGTCCTTTTGCCATAAGTTTTTTGAAACTTAATGAAAATATGAAAATTTTTGAACTTTTGCAAAATAAAAAATAAACACATAGAGCTATTGAACAACAACAAGAATGCTTAATTAATTTCACGGTAGCTTATGCTCATATTCATCCAAATGCCACACATAATTATTTTGTGTGAGTACCAATTTCGTGCAACTTTCAAACACAAGTCTTTTTAAAATTCCTTTTGTGTTTGTTTAAAATTTTGCGTCAAATTTGTCACTAAATTTGCTCTAGTAAATGGCAAGTAAAGAAGAACTTAAAGCTATTTTGGAGGCACAACAAAAGCATTATGGTGCCCAGCAAAAACAACTTGCCGAATTGATATGAGATATGATCGGATCTTTTGTCACAAAATTTGACGGCACGAAATGCCAATACGTAGGATTTATTTTCAAAGATATTTCGAGATTTTAAATTTGCAGCCCTTATAATGATGACTGTAGTGCGACATTTGTAGAATGACTTTTACAGAATGACACATTCGATCCAATAATTGCTAGGGCCGAAACTTGTGGAGAACGAAACCTTGCAGTCCTCCGACATTTAGAGACCAACAATTCGGGGGGTTAGAAAAAATATTTTTCTGTTCTGGGCCCCAAAACCATGATGTGTCTTATTTTAAAAGTAAATCTAGGGGAGCATTTATTTCCTTCATTTGGAGAAGGAACCGACCGTAATAGTTTACCATTCCTAAAAAGGACCGTGGTGTTGCAATGTCATGCGGAGCAGGCATTGCACGAATTGCTTCAGAACGAGCAGGGTCAGGCCGTATGCCTTGTACGGAGACAATGTGTCCCAAAAAATAATCCTTTAAGAAATAAATGGCACTTTTCCAGTAAAATGAAAGAGAAGAAAAAGTGATCAAAATGGAACAAAATGGTCAAAATGAAAATTCAGCTAATGATCAAATGAGTGTAGAAATGGGAAATGACCCAAATGATCAACAAAAAAGAGAAATAATTTTCAAAATTGATGCAATTAAGGAAAAGTTGAAGCAAAAAGGAAAATACGAATGGAAAAACAATAACAAAATTGAATGTAAAATTGCAAAATTATTAGGCACAAATCGCTATAAAATTTAAAAATGGAAAAAAGAATTAAATTTAAATAAAAATAAAAAGATGGGAAAGAATTTTTATGAGAAGAAAAAGAAAGAATTAATTCAAAGAATTGATGAATTTAAAGGTTTATATGACCAAGGCAAACAGAAAGAATTTGTGAAGGAATTGGGCATTTCTGAATTTACATTTCGAAAATGGAAAAAAGAATTGGTGCCAACATATAATAAAAGAGTTTTCTTTTATTTTTATTATTTTTATTATTTGTTTAAGAATTAACAAAATATTCCAAAGAGGACAAATTGAAAATAATAAAAAAATATTTCAAAATAAAAGGAAAAGACCCAAAAATTTGCGACAGAATAATTTCGAATGAATTAGAAATTGAATATGGAACCCTGCGAACTTGGAAGCGAAATTTTCTTCAACTTCAAAAAAAAAATGATTTTTTCATTTTTCAATATAATTATTTATGAGAAGACAAAACACGAATGATTGAATTATTTGATTATTTAAAGTAATTCCAATGAAAATTGTGCAATTCATAGTTTGATAAAAGCTTTTTTATTATTTTTTTATTTAAATTCATTCCTATTTTATATTATGGCGAAATATGCCCGAAAACTCATTCAATTTTCCACTCAATTTTGCTTATCTTTCTTTTTGTGTTTTTTTTATTTTAATAAAAATTTTCTCAAATCGCATCAAATAAGAGGAAAATTAATTTGTTTAAATCTATCCGAAAGGAATTTGCTAAGAATTTGGTTATCGATCAAAGATACTGAAAATCAATCAATGATTATTTTTTGAAAAACTTTAATGTTAATAGAGCATTATTTAGCGCTATCGAATAATATCATTTAAATATGCTCTAATACGTTTTACATTACTTAAAAATTTTGAAACAATGAATATATATGCTGACCAACCAAAACCCATAGTATATTTTTATACTCCATAATTTATCTGATAAATTACAAATTAAATTTTCTTGTCATCAGTCATTACAATAATGGAAAGAAAACACATAAAGCAATTGAAGAATTATATTAGGAATATAATTTGGTTGAATTTGAGCCTACATATGAATTTATGTGTGACATATTTTTTTATTTTTGGACCCTTGGCGGATTTCATATATTTGACCGATTTTGACTTTTAACATTGGCGAATTTTCTTCAGAATGGACCAAATTTGAAAATCTTGATATCATTCGATACATCTAAATGTCCTCTATCTGCACACTAAAAATCAAGAAGTTTTATTCAGTTACAAAAAAGTTATGGCCCTAAATGTTGGCCAAAGTGGCTTTTTTGTGCTAATCTGGCCATAACTTTTTTGTAACTGAATAAAACTTCTTGATTTTTAGTGTGCAGATAGAGGACATTTAGATGTATCGAATGATATCAAGATTTTCAAATTTGGTCCATTCTGAAGAAAATTCGCCAATGTTAAAAGTCAAAATCGGTCAAATATATGACGTCATATCAGTGATATGACGGAAATTGAAATAGGCCCCAGGCATAACAATGAAAGTCTTTTGCTTTCCCGTCTAGCAATTTTGGCGGGATTTGATGCCCATCTGCTGCCGCCAAATTAACTTAATTTATATTAATTTATATAAATAATCTAAAAAGAATTTAAAATATTTGTATTGCTACATTATTTGATACAACTAACTCCATTCAGTCAGAATTCCACACTCAGTAACTCGATGCCTTTCTAGATTGCAAGCAAAACCACAATTCTGAAATGGAATTTTATTTAATTTTTAAAATAAAGTTAAAAATATTTAATAAAATAAAGGTACCCAAATGATAAGATAAAAATTCGGTGTTATCTCGTTATATACAAACCACCAAAAAGAACATTTTTAAATAAATTTAGTTTTAAAGAAAAAATACTTTTCTAATTCTTCTTACTAAGCGCCGCCCTTTCCGATCGATTTGAAATGGAATTGACTGGTCAAATTGTGCCCATATTGAACACAGGCAAAACAGAGATCATGAAATTTGGAGGCTGTTGGTTGTATGCCATAAAAGTCACAATATGCACTAAATATGGCTTTAAAACTGCATAAAATGATTTAAGCTTTTTAAAATGTTAAAATTGTGGAAAATTCAGAATTGAATTTAAAAGTAAAGTATCAAAACAATGATTAAATTGCCTTTATATAAATTCATTCCGGGACCAGTTAAAACGCTTCGCGCTTCCTTAAAAAGTATATTTTTTAATAATTAGGGTATTTTACCAAATTTGGTTTTTAAACTATATCCAATTCCAATAAGAATAATTTGGCTCACACCAAGCATATAACAACGAGTAGTCGGAATGTCTATGTTCGTTTTATTGGCAAGGCATACATCTTTCGACGTTAAAGTCGGCGTGATGTGTGTTCATAATTAAATTTATAGTATCTGACAATGAGGATCTTAACAAAAGTTATATAAATTTGTCAACAAGTTTTTTCAAAAATTGGTCAAAATTTTGTGATTTGATACAATTAGAAGTGAACAAAAGGATTTTTGGGTCCGGCGGTGCTTATAGGCGCCGGCTGTAAATTTTTTGTTTGAAATTTTAGCTACATTCTTAACAGATTTTTGTCCATGACCAAATTTTCGTCAACATATAAAAGTTCTAGGTAGACATTATGCCAAAAATTTCAAATTTTGTAAAGAATTTTTAGAAATCAGAACAAAAGCGCCCCCACAAAGTGTCCAAGCCACGAATTGTCCAAGCCACGAATTGTCCAAGCCACGTTTTGTCCAAGCCACGAATTGTCCAAGCCACGAATTGTCCAAAAGAGTAAAAACCCACGAATTGTCCAAAAGTTTAAAGCTCATAAACAGCCGGAAAACGGGTCTATTTTAGGGTTTTCGGGGTCGCTGAATACGAATACTACATTTATATAGACCCTTGCCTAACCTTAAACCCATCCGAATAAGAAAAATCTCAAAATTTGATTAAAATGTGTGCTTTTTTTGTCTTCAGATTTTCAAACACAACTGATGAGACCGTGAATTTGGGAGTGGAACTCGTCGAACCGAATGCCGTAAGAACTTATGACAGCGTTGAACAACCGAATTTGAAAGAGGCTGAACTCTCAGCAATGACCTTTGAGCGCGGAAAAACAATTATTTGAGACATTGCCTATGGTTGAAAGGTATGTTTGAAGCGCCGCAAAAAAATTTAATTTCCAAACTATTGAGGATTTCGGTTCACACACCACTCAGGAAATCGCTGAAGATGCACAAATCGAGTTGGTCAGCTTATGTAAACATCATAAACAATGGCGAAACCGGAGCTACTGGGACCTTGAGTCCAAAAGAACACAACCACCTCCCAGCACCTCAGAAACGACAAGTTTGTATAAACTGCCAAATAATTAATGCTTTGTTAAAGGAAGAGTCAAGGCGACAGAAAATCAAAGAAAGTGTTGGTCTCGTGCATTTGCACGGCAAGCAGACAGAATATGTTGAGGCAGTTCGCAACACATTCAAGTAAAAAATAAGATTTAGATTTAAATCAATTATTTTTTCAGAAGGGTTTTCTCTTTGCCGCTTTTGCCGTTTCACCCATCGGCAACCATTGTTTGTTAAATTTATGCATTTATTTCCAAAAATTTAAATTTTTAGCTACACTCGTGACAATAATTTCGACTATCAACTCGGAACACAGCTATGCGGCTACCCCTACAGTTCGGCATCGGCACCATCAACTCTTACATGGCCAACCACTGTGAGTCCACGGAAGCAGCTTGTTCAATATTTTGAGTCCACTATCGACTTCGACACACTTCAGGCAGAATTCTTTAATCAATTAATCCATTTAAATTTAATAAAAAAATTCATTCCAGCATGGGAGGACGAAATCGTTAGGGCACCACATTTTCCAATTCCGCCGGCACTCTCAAATTGAGGGATATGCAGGAAAATTGAAGGATTCAAGAATTTGATGATTCAATTGTCCATGTTCCGTAATGAATTTTATTGAATGTTTAATAAAATTATTTTTTTCAATGTGTGAAGCTGAGGGTGGGTCTATACTTTTGGACAATTCGTGAGTTTTTACTCTTTTGGACAATTCGTGGCTTGGACAATTCGTGGCTTGGACAATTTGTGGGTCAGCGGAACAAAACAGTGCCTATATCCCCAAATCAGAACATTTCTGATAAATTCAGAACAGATCCGTGCCCTGATAAAATATACAAGCAAATTAAAAACTCATTTCACATAAATAAAAAAAACTCCCTTTTCTACGTATGATGCAGTCACATATGACACCGCTTCCCTTGTGAAAATCATCTGCGGGTGTATCCGCTCCGAATTTTTGTTATTAATGTGTAAAATTTAGGTGGCCGATCATTTCGTCACTGATCGTTTCGTCACCAGAGGGATCGGATGCATTCATCAAATTGTGTTAAAAGGGGATGCTTAAGGT
Organism: Heterodera schachtii; assembly: GCA_023374025.1. Lineage (NCBI taxonomy): Eukaryota > Metazoa > Nematoda > Chromadorea > Rhabditida > Heteroderidae > Heterodera > Heterodera schachtii. Next base: position 204,381 of record SIJG01000167.1, read on the forward strand.
TTTCAGCGATGGTAACATTTAGTTGCTGATTATGAAAATGCGACAGCATTTTAACATTTACAAACACAGAAATGAAAATATAAAATTTTATTTTTATTTTTTAAATCAATTTTTTACCATCAAAAAAACTATAGATTGCAATTGATTGGTACCTCATAATGAAAACATTTTATTTCTTCATAATATTTATAATATAACAAATATAAGCAGAAAAAGGAAAATTCATTTGAATTTCTCTGACTCAAAAAATGAAAATTAATTTTGTAATTATTTTCTTCTTATTTGTAATCGTCGTAATTGATGGAACCGATGAAGATATATTTGATGATTTGTGGAAAAACGTTAAGCTATCAAACTCAAAAAACATTAATAAACCTATGTTTGGGGAAATAAATGCCATAAAAGAAGAAAGAATTGTTAAAAATGAAAATGATGAACAAAAAAATGCCAATAAAGTCGAAATGGAAGAGAAAAAGCCAAAATTATTTCAAACAATTAAAAAGGAACCATTTGATGAAAAAGATAATAATTTACCGACAAAAGTAAAAGAACCAAAAATTGAATTGGAACAATTGAGCGAAGAATCATTTGAAAATGAATTTGATGAGCAGGCTGATCAGAATATTTCGTCTGCTGATCAGAGCAATTCGGCTGATGATGAGGATTACAATAATATGGTAATATGCAAACGAAAAACGTATCATTCCCGAAAGTATTTTTGAAAATTCGCTTGTTTCTAAAAATTTATATTAAAAATAAATTAATTTAATTATTTTTTAGAATGCTGAAACAAGAAAGGAAAATAAAATTTTAAACGAGTTTAATTTGATGAAAAAGGAATTGCGGTGCAATTATAAAACAATGCCAAATGTTAAATTTGAACGTGAAATTGCAAAAAAATTGGGAACAAATCGTACCGAAATTTATAAATTGAAGCGAAAATTAGGGCAAACACGGAAGTACACAGTAAATAAGGACATAAATAAGGACACAATGATTCAAACGATCAGAAAATTTGATGAAATGAAAAAGGAAAAAATTATTGGATTTCAATATGACGAGAAGAAAACAAATTTTATTGAACGTGAAATTGCGAAGGAATTGGGAATTACTCGGCAAAAAATTTATCAATGGAAGAAGAAAATTGGTAAGGACAAATGGAATCAGCGAATTTTAATGATTGTCTCATTTTAAGATTTATCTAAAAAATTTTCAACGCAACAAAATATTGAAAAAATAGAGCAATTTGAAAAAATCAAAAAAGAATTTACTAAAAAATTCAATTTGAAACCAAATTGGGAAATTGAAATAAAAATCGCGACAAAATTGGGAATTGAGTTGGAAACAATTTATGAATTGAAAAGAAAATTCGGTTTGACCACTATAATATTCTAATTTAAAAAAAATTTTAATTAAAAAATAATAAATTTGCCTTTCTTTGAAGGAGCAAGAAAATTTTACTCGGATGTTGAAAAATTGGAATATGTGAAAAGAAGTGAGGAAATGAAAGCAAGAAATCCAAAGATAAGTGAGAGAAAAATTGCTGAAAAATTGGGAATCGAAAGAATGAACCTAAGAAAATGGAAGAAGAAATTCGACATCAAATCAAACCGTTAGCCTTCGATCAGAAAAAATTTGGATTCTCAGTAATTAATTTATTTTTTCGGTAGATTTTTTAAAACTTTTTAGCCAGGCACAAAAATAATTGCATTACGGATCAAGTTGTTTTTCGCAATGTTTTTGTAATTTTCATTTCTTCAAAATTGTCCAAAAATCGTTTTTATTGCAGATAAATTTTTTCGTTTTTTTTAGAAATTAAAAGCACATCTGCACAAATTGACAAACTACTTCTAAATTAAGCCTGTCTCGGAAAATCAAAAAATAAAATTAGAAACGCAAACTTGGCGAAAACAAAAAATGCGAAATAATTTTAAAATTTACCTAGAAATGAATTGCTAAAAAATTCAATTTTGTGATTTTGTATGGGCCAATTAGAATTCTTTTCTTAACCTTAAAATCCTTGTTTTTTTTTTATTATTTATTCAAAATTTAAATTTAAAATTTTATTATATAAATCATTGTTTATCAAAGGTGTATCTGTCCATTCACATTCATTGGTTTTGTTTAATTAGTTATTCATATGTTGAAAAGTATGCCGTAAACCGAGGCACATACATGACGATGCACAGCTGTTCAATAATTTTATGCAATTTTAAAATTTTTAATTTAATTTTATAAATTTTCAAATTTCCAAATTAATGCTTTTCCCTTATTTTTACCTGTCGTCATCGCTAGCAATTTGTTGTTCCGTTACTGTACAGGGAACGTTTTCATGGTTCTCAATGGCATACAAATCGGTCGAAGACAAAGTGTCACGTGCGGCTAATAGCATGTTGAGCTGTTCATGAATTTAAATATTAATTAGACCTTTTAAAATTAATAATCCGTCATAAGTGGTAACATTTTAATGCTTAACTGATAAATTGTTCAATAAAACAAAGATGAATTTGAATTATCATGATTTTTCAAAACAATTTTTTAATCACATTTTTCCAATTTCTAATTACAATTAAGAATACTGTTGTTAAAGGCCTTTTCTTAGAAGATACTCATTCATTTTTTTGTGCCTTTTACGAATATAATGAATTTTATTCAGTCATTTTTGGTTAATTTAGAAGTTTTTGTGGTTTTTCCCTAAAAAAAATTCTCAAAAATTCAGCATGTTTCATTGAAAATTCATTTTTTATGCATCTTTTGAGGTTAAAAATTTTCTCTTTTTGCGGTTTTAGTGAAAATTCCATATTTTGTCATTTTTTTTGTTCAATTTCTCGCTTTTTAATTGGTTTTTTTTGAATTTTTTCAAAAAAAATTCGGATAAATTCGGCTTAGCTTAATTAATTTGAAAATTCATTTGTGTCTCGTTTAACTTAAAAATTTTCACTTAGAAACCCAATATTTTTTAAAGCAAATTTTACCCCTCCTTGGTCCACCACTTTCAGTGACTGAGCATGGATATGCTTTGTGTTCATTTTGCCCCTCCGGGGCAGCCAAAATTCGTATGAAAAACGGAGACCGCCTTGGCCATTTTGGAGGACGGGTTGTCTGATGACAAAACGACGAAATTTGGCTATTTTTGGCTTTTGAAATAAATTTATGAATTTTTGTTGGCTACGATTTGGAGCTGAAGAAATTGATTCGTCTTCTGTGTTAAGTTCTTTTCGACAATTTGGACATGTTTTATTTGTTGTTAACCTTCAAAGAAATAATTATCCAATTTTGAATATAAATTTTTAATATTATTTTTTATTGAAAAACTTATTCTTTATAATATTTTGATTTAATTAACTTTAAATATCGCTGGATTAATTCTTTTTTCAAATTCGCAAAATTAAATTAAAATTCATTAAATTAAAAAAAGAACATTTCAGCTGGAAATTTTTTAAATTAAATTAATAAATAAATTTTATGGTTTTAATTATTTTCACAATTTATAATAAATATGTTCGATTTTTATTAAATTGGAATTATAATGAATTTATTTATAAAATTGCTTTTAGAAATTTAAATTTTTTTTATTATAAACTAACCACTGTGAAATGCAGCTTGGGTGGAAAAAATGCTAAATATTAAAAAAATGAAAATAAAAAATAATTTAAATTTAAATTCCTACCTCACATTCTTTTAATTGCATTGGCAACTGATCATTAATGATCAACTCACAACAAACAGAACATTCTTCCACCATTAACTGCGAATAAATTTTGAATAATTAAATATTAATTAAAAAAATATTGGATTGAAAATTCCCTAAAAAATTGATTACATTTATAATTTTTTTTTTAATTTTAAAATTTTCACTACCCAACCTTGTCAATTTGTAAAATCATTGATGGTTTTTTGGTTCTGCGCACGTAGCGAATGCCATTTTGGTTCAGCGTCAGACGAAAACCTTCTCTGCTCCATGCCGTTCGATCTTCATTTGACACAAAAATTTGTGAAAAATATTTCTTCGAAAGGGACGACGATTGGGAAAGTGTTGAGGCAACACCACTTTTACGCAAAGTCATACGGTACCTTTACATGGAATGGGCTACGATCATTTGTGGCAAAGAGTTACAACAGAAGTTTTATTGAAATTATTAGAAATCTAATTAAGGAATATTTAATAAATTTTAATTAATAAAAATCTAATTAAGGAATATTTAATAAATTTTAATTAATAATTATTTGGTGTGGCATCTTAATTACTCAGAAATTGAAAAAAAATTGATAAAAAAAAATTCTACATTATTAAGTTTTCTTTTCAGGCATACTCGGCATTTTTTTTTTTATCAATAAACGGCAAAATTTATGGCTCAAAATATTTTAAGGGCTTCCTTTGTACCTAATAACGATTTATAATTTTAATAATTCTTAATTAAGGATTGTCCTTAATTAAGTACTAACATGTAATTGTGTCCAATTTCAGGCAGTTCAGACATGGTCAGTTTGCCACGCAAGAACAGTCCAACATCCGGGGAGTCGTTTGCAAAATATTCACCCAGGTAAAACACGTAAAATTTGTCAATTTTATATTTGGTTTCCCATTTGTATGACTGTAAAAACAATGCGTAATAATTACGGAAGAATATTTGAATATTTAGGATCGTAAACAATAATATACTAAATATCTAATTAAAGAATAAAATAGAAAAAATTTTTGATAAAAGAAATTTCGCGCTAGTTTAAAGGTGATGCGACATTTGCGGCGCTGACATTTGCGGCGCTGACACTTGCGGCGCAGACATTTGCGGCGCCCAGCCAAAGCGACACTTGCGTCGCTGACACTTGCGGCGTGACACTTGCGGCGCCGACACTTGCGGCGACGACACTTGCGGCGCCGACAGATGCGGCGCCCAGTCAAAGCGACACTTGCGGCGCAGACACTTGCGGCGCCCAGTCAAAATGACATTTGCGGCGCAGAATTAAATGACCCCAAAAATTATTTAAACTATATTTTTGATTAAAAAAACATTTGTTTAATCACACTTTCAATCCATTTCTTCAAAGCCTTTCATCCCTAGGCGGTACTGAAATGTATGAATGTGATTAATTATATCATTATCGTTTTTCCTTATTGTCAAAATTGATGACTAATCGACGGATCGCTTCATCATTTCGCAGATATTTTTTAAGCGAGACCTTTCAGAAATTCGATCAAAAATGTTTTAATTATATTTTTCGTCTCTCATTATCGATTTTAACAATTTTGGGTAGGAAATAAGCAAATCGTAAATTTCAGTGCATTCGGGATCAAAAACCAGATTTTTAACATTTTTGAGGCACTCAAAAAACTTTTGGGAACAGGGCGGGGGAGAAGGTCCGGACGGTTCCGACAGGCGCTGCCGGGGGAAAATCTTAAGAATTTCTAATGAATTTTGTTAGGAATTAACCAAATTTTTCAAAAATTTCCATCTTTTAGATGAAAATAAGGCACTACCCCCCAATCAGAACATTTCTTAGAAATAAGGACATATAGAAACCTTGGATTAGGTTGAAGAATTCTTGTTAATGTGTCATTGTTAAAAATTAAACTATTAAAATAACAATCTGTTAACTTAACTAAATTGTTCGAATTTTTGGGGTCATTTAATTCTGCGCCGCAAATGTCATTTTGACTGGGCGCCGCAAGTGTCTGCGCCGCAAGTGTCGCTTTGACTGGGCGCCGCATCTGTCGGCGCCGCAAGTGTCGTCGCCGCAAGTGTCGGCGCCGCAAGTGTCACGCCGCAAGTGTCAGCGACGCAAGTGTCGCTTTGGCTGGGCGCCGCAAATGTCTGCGCCGCAAGTGTCAGCGCCGCAAATGTCAGCGCCGCAAATGTCGCATCACCTTTAAACTAGCGCGAAATTTCTTTTATCAAAAATTTTTTCTATTTTATTCTTTAATTAGATATTTAGTATATTATTGTTTACGATCCTAAATATTCAAATATTCTTCCGTAATTATTACGCATTGTTTTTACAGTCATACAAATGGGAAACCAAATATAAAATTGACAAATTTTACGTGTTTTACCTGGGTGAATATTTTGCAAACGACTCCCCGGATGTTGGACTGTTCTTGCGTGGCAAACTGACCATGTCTGAACTGCCTGAAATTGGACACAATTACATGT
>SIJG01000167.1:214510-234704 GCA_023374025.1 Heterodera schachtii
TTATTTTTATGTAAAAATTTTATTTTATAGGAGATTAAAATATTGTTACGTAAAATTATTCGTTATATAATAAAAATTTAGTATTATTATTAGGTCTGCAAAAAATATGGATATAAAATCGCGAAATATGGCCATAAAATGGCAAAAATATGGACATAAATTTTTCCAAATTGAGGGGTAAATTCTTAAAATTTCTTCAAATTCGCTCGCTGTAAGGTAAAACTTTCAAAAATGGTTAAATATGGGTATTAAAAATCATTTTATAAGAAAAAAACACACGATGAAGATAAGATTCACTCATTTTAACGAAAAAGCAACTTGAAAAGCGAAATTTTCGCTTTTTTGTTTATTTTTGGCATAAATTAACCAATTTTTAAAGAAAATTTTATTTTATCAATATTTTTGTGAAAATTTTGCTAAAAAAATGATTTTTTCGGAAAATTTTTCGACTTTATGGTGTCAAAAGGCCAATTTTGCTGATTGGGGCCGTTCTAATAGAGGTTTTTGAAAAATGCCAAAATATGGACAAATAAGGACATATATCGCGAATATGGGAAAATTATGGAAAAGTTTATCGACATTTCATAAAAAAGAAGAATTATTTATTTTTAGTAAAATAAAAATTTTTATATTATATTTTTGTGCTATACATCGTTGTGAACCAAAATCCTTTATGTATTTTCTCTTATGTCGCAAAACATGGTTATTGGATTTATTATAAATAAAATTTGTAAATCGAGAAAAAAGAACTAAAAGTCATGGTATTAGTGAAATTTTTAATTACATATTAGCACAAAATCTATAATTGATTATGAAATGAAAACATAAAAAATTGCTATGTCAGATGCAAAAGTGTACACATAAAATAGGAATTTTTTATTTTAATAGATAAAATTACTTATAATAAAGGTTCAAGTTTTTCATACAATCAGTACTGATCCATGGATGATCCATCAATAAATATTTACAAATATATTGAAATTTAATAATGATAAATAATTTAATGTAAATTAAAAACAATAATTCTAAAATCTTTTCTCAAAGTTTCAATTAAATTGTTAAAAAAAGAGCTAGCGGCCAAAGAAAAATTTCAAAAACTATAAACTTTACTAATCCGCTATTTTCTCTTATGTCGCAAAACATGGTTATTGGATTTATTATAAATAAAATTTGTAAATCGAGAAAAAAGAACTAAAAGTCATGGTATTAGTGAAATTTTTAATTACATATTAGCACAAAATCTATAATTGATTATGAAATGAAAACATAAAAAATTGCTATGTGAGATGCAAAAGTGTACACATAAAATAGGAATTTTTTATTTTAATAGATAAAATTACTTATAATAAAGGTTCAAGTTTTTCATACAATCAGTACTGATCCATGGATGATCCATCAATAAATATTTACAAATATATTGAAATTTAATAATGATAAATAATTTAATGTAAATTAAAAACAATAATTCTAAAATCTTTTCTCAAAGTTTCAATTAAATTGTTAAAAAAAGAGCTAGCGGCCAAAGAAAAATTTCAAAAACTATAAACTTTACTAATCCGCTATTTTCTCTTATGTCGCAAAACATGGTTATTGGATTTATTATAAATAAAATTTGTAAATCGAGAAAAAAGAACTAAAAGTCATGGTATTAGTGAAATTTTTAATTACATATTAGCACAAAATCTATAATTGATTATGAAATGAAAACATAAAAATTGCTATGTGAGATGCAAAAGTGTACACATAAAATAGGAATTTTTTATTTTAATAGATAAAATTACTTATAATAAAGGTTCAAGTTTTTCATACAATCAGTACTGATCCATGGATGATCCATCAATAAATATTTACAAATATATTGAAATTTAATAATGATAAATAATTTAATGTAAATTAAAAACAATAATTCTAAAATCTTTTCTCAAAGTTTCAATTAAATTGTTAAAAAAAGAGCTAGCGGCCAAAGAAAAATTTCAAAAACTATAAACTTTACTAATCCGCTATTTTCTCTTATGTCGCAAAACATGGTTATTGGATTTATTATAAATAAAATTTGTAAATCGAGAAAAAAGAACTAAAAGTCATGGTATTAGTGAAATTTTTAATTACATATTAGCACAAAATCTATAATTGATTATGAAATGAAAACATAAAAATTGCTATGTGAGATGCAAAAGTGTACACATAAAATAGGAATTTTTTATTTTAATAGATAAAATTACTTATAATAAAGGTTCAAGTTTTTCATACAATCAGTACTGATCCATGGATGATCCATCAATAAATATTTACAAATATATTGAAATTTAATAATGATAAATAATTTAATGTAAATTAAAAACAATAATTCTAAAATCTTTTCTCAAAGTTTCAATTAAATTGTTAAAAAAGAGCTAGCGGCCAAAGAAAATTTCAAAAACTATAATCGTTATTTCTCTTACTTAATTGTTAAAAAAGAGCTAGCGGCCAAGAAAAATTTCAAAAACTATAAAACTTTACTAATCCGCTATTTTCTCTTATGTCGCAAAACATGGTTATTGGATTTATTATAAATAAAATTTGTAAATCGAGAAAAATGAACTAAAAGTCATGGTATTAGTGAAATTTTTAATTACATATTAGCACAAAATCTATAATTGATTATGAAATGAAAACATAAAAAATTGCTATGTGAGATGCAAAAGTGTACACATAAAATAGGAATTTTTTATTTTAATAGATAAAATTACTTATAATAAAGGTTCAAGTTTTTCATACAATCAGTACTGATCCATGGATGATCCATCAATAAATATTTACAAATATATTGAAATTTAATAATGATAAATAATTTAATGTAAATTAAAAACAATAATTCTAAAATCTTTTCTCAAAGTTTCAATTAAATTGTTAAAAAAAGAGCTAGCGGCCAAAGAAAAATTTCAAAAACTATAAACTTTACTAATCCGCTATTTTCTCTTATGTCGCAAAACATGGTTATTGGATTTATTATAAATAAAATTTGTATTATTTTTTAAATTCAGCTTAACTAGTAAATTATTCTTCTTTTTTTTTGATCAGAACACAAAGAATTAATGTTATTTTAAAAAGAAATTTTTTTTTTAGATTTTTATAACCGTAATTATTTTTTATAATTTTTGGATATTACTTATTTAAAAAAACAATATTTTTATTTAGCTGAATTAATTTTTCTTTCTTGAATATCTATTGTTGAACCCAATAGCTTTCTTGGCATGAAAACATTTGCGTATTTAAATCCCGGGATTAAAATTTCATTTCAATTCTGTCATTTTTATTAAATCAATTATAATTTTGCATAAATAACAATTTTCTTACTTTGTTGACCATATTGCATTAAATTTATAGAATGTTTTTACTTAATTATTTATCTAGTTTTTCTGTGTTTTTTAGCATTTCCATTAACTTAAAATAATATGAAGATTTTTAAATATACAGTAATCTATTAGTTATATTTTAATATTAGCTTTTCTTGCATCCGTGACTTTTTTTTAATCGTCAATTCTATAAAGTTTTATTTATTTTTTGTAAATTTTAATACTTATTTCATTTCAAATTTTTAGTTTATATCAATGAATTCACAGCAAGTGATTACTTGTACTTCAGAAGGTGAAAGTTCTTAGAATTTGTACTAAATTTAAAAGTTTTAATTCAGAAATTCGTTACATCCCTGTGTAAACAGTATCGTTGATTGTTTCTATTTAATTTATTTTGTTCCGTTTAATTATTTTAAATTATATTTGCATTTGCGATCTGACAGTACTAATGATCCTCGTCAGTTTCGTGATTTTTTACTTATCCATCTATTTTTTAAACAATATTAATAAGTCTATAAGTCTATTAGTCATAATTAATGTTCATAAAAAGTTGTACATGATAACAATTCCTTCATATTAGGATTTTTACTTGATTTATATCTTTTAAAAAACATTTTAATTACAAATATTTATTAATGGAATTAGGATGCTCAATTTTTTTGTTGGTAAATTAATGTTTTAAACTGTTTTTTTATATATATAAATTACTTTATTAGGGTTGTTCCCCGACCCCTCGGGGGGGCAAAATGTCGGGGGTCGGAGCGGCGAGGAGCTCAATTGTCGGGGGTCGGGGACACCGACCGGGGAATGACCAAATTTTATTTTGACCCAAAAAACTAATTTTTCTTTTTAAATGCTCGTAAATCTTCCTTTTTTCACTTTAACCATCTGATTTATTTGTGCCAGTAAGAGTGAGTCCAAGCTGGCCTTTAAACCTGGGGCTTCCATTCACCATTTCTGCGGCGCTCTTTTTCAGAAAAACTTTTGGGGAACAAAGGGGGGATGAGCGGAGGTGGTCTTAGGAGCCGAGGAATTTTTTTTTTTGAAAATTTGCAATTTGTTAACAGATTTTCCTAAAAAATACCAATTTTTGCAATTTTATGACATTTTTTGGAAAAAAAAAATTTGGAATTTTGGGGGCCGGCTGTGCCGATAGGCGCCGCCGAAAGGTTTTTCGGAATTTCTAATTAATTTGAAATTTTATGAAATTTTGAACAATTTTCTTAATATTAATTAATTAGAAATTCCGAAAAACCTTTCGGCGGCGCCTATCGGCACCGCCGGCCCCCCAAAATTCCAAATTTTTTTTTTCCAAAAAATGTCCTAAAATTGCAAAAATTGGTTTCTTTTTAAAATAACATTAATTCTTTGTGTTCTGATCAAAAAAAAGAAGAATAATTTACTAGTTAAGCTGAATTTAAAAAATAATACAAATTTTATTTATAATAAATCCAATAACCATGTTTTGCGACATAAGAGAAAATAGCGGATTAGTAAAGTTTATAGTTTTTGAAATTTTTCTTTGGCCGCTAGCTCTTTTTTTAACAATTTAATTGAAACTTTGAGAAAAGATTTTAGAATTATTGTTTTTAATTTACATTAAATTATTTATCATTATTAAATTTCAATATATTTGTAAATATTTATTGATGGATCATCCATGGATCAGTACTGATTGTATGAAAAACTTGAACCTTTATTATAAGTAATTTTATCTATTAAAATAAAAAATTCCTATTTTATGTGTACACTTTTGCATCTCACATAGCAATTTTTTATGTTTTCATTTCATAATCAATTATAGATTTTGTGCTAATATGTAATTAAAAATTTCACTAATACCATGACTTTTAGTTCTTTTTTCTCGATTTACAAATTTTATTTATAATAAATCCAATAACCATGTTTTGCGACATAAGAGAAAATAGCGGATTAGTAAAGTTTATAGTTTTTGAAATTTTTCTTTGGCCGCTAGCTCTTTTTTTAACAATTTAATTGAAACTTTGAGAAAAGATTTTAGAATTATTGTTTTTAATTTACATTAAATTATTTATCATTATTAAATTTCAATATATTTGTAAATATTTATTGATGGATCATCCATGGATCAGTACTGATTGTTTATAGATTTTGTGCTAATATGTAATTAAAAATTTCACTAATACCATGACTTTTAGTTCTTTTTTCTCGATTTCTAATTTTATTTAGTCACTTTCTTATTGTTGCCGTGCTTGAAGGCATCTATCAAAGCCGCTTTTTCTTTATTAATTTCAAATATAAAGTTTAAAAAATTGGTATTTTATCCTCTTTCATTATTGCATTAATATACGCATCATTCATAAGATTTTCATACAGTTTCTATTTACAGAGAGTTATTTAATTACCATGTCAGCAGAATCGACAGCAAAAAAGTTAAAAAATAAAAATTAAATCAAAACAATAACTAAATCCTCGCTCACCGAAATTTGTACATTTGTTAGGATAAGTTTTAAAAACAGTTGGTTTTATGGGTGTCCGGAACTGATAGCCGCCAATGAATCTTTGAAAATTTACAGCAATTTAAGAAAAATTTCTTGATAATAAAAATAGTAATAAAATAATATTTAGCTGAAGATTGACTTAAAAATATTTAAAATAAAGCTAATAATATTGATCCAAATGGATTACAAAGAAAAAGGCAGCATTTATTCATCATGTTTTATTAATTCATTTTTAAAAAAGAATTTTTTTCAATAAAAAATTGAAAGTCTAACATAAAATATTAGCGTTAAAGGATTTTGTTGGAAAGGGTCTTAATTGCAAAAAAAAAAAAAAAATTGTTTTTTCATATTTTGATTACTTAATTTTGCTGGGAAATTTTGGTTTTATGCTTTTTATTCCTTGTTTTGTGAATCCATCCCTGATCTAAATTAAGAGATGAAGTCCAATTCTGACAATCCGCTTCTTCATCTCTTCAAATGCGCAGTGTGCAGTCGACCGAGCAATTATTTGTACTATGGCGTCAAATGTTGTGAAAGTAAAACAAATTAAAAGAACGGGCTTTATCAATTAAAAAAATTATAAATTAAAAATACGTAATTAATAGGAATACCTATGCACATTAATATTTATTATTTTAGCCATTTTTGAAACTAAATAATTCAATAATACCCTTATTATAATTCAGGATGCAAACATTTTTTTCGCAGAACAATTTCGCTACTGAAGGAATACAAATGCAAAAATGGCGGACAGTGCGACGTCGAAAAAGGCAAAAAATACTAATAAAAAATGAAATTAGAAATTTGCCGTTAGGCGCCGTGAAAAAAAAATTAATGAATTAATGATATTCTGAATGTTGTTAGCCCTTATATTTTCCCTGGAAAAATTTTAAGTCATTTTGAAAACGATGAACGCAGTTACAAAAATTAAATTATTTCCCAAATTTATTTATTTTCATTTCTTCACAAATTTAATCAAAAAAAACAAATAAGAAATAAAATTAAAAATTTTTAAAATAAGTTTTTTTTCTAAGTTATACGTGCCCTGGAAAATGTATTGGAAAACAAACTTGTCTCGGTATATTTTTAAGTTCTAAAATTCTTATCGTTCAGATTTTATCAAAAAAAAAATTAAAATTTTAAAGCACAGATAAGGCATTTTCGAATTTATCCTTTTCGGGAAATTTTCGTCCGTATTCTTTTTGAACCGCTTTGCATCGTTCGTAAGGCTAATTACCATGATAAAATTCATTCAAAAAATCATTATCATTTTTTTCAGTCAGTCATTTAATTGAACAAAATATTTGGTAAATATCCATCATAGGTCCCAGACTCAAAATCGCATAAAAACACTTTTATAGGTTTTCTTAGGTGCTGAAAACGCCTAAACCGTCAAAAAAACTGCGCGGCAAAGCGTTTAAACCGGTTTTTGAACCGGTTTAAAACTCGAAAATTTGAGTGAAAAGGGGGGCTCCTGACCTTTTAAAACGTTCAAAATCGGACAAATTAGGTATCATTCGAAAGCTCTTGACGAGCTAAGTCTAAAAATCAAGGAACTAAGTCGAACCAATGCCATCTAGGCACTGGGACAACTGAGTCCCAGTGAAAATGAACACTTCAGTACCAAAAAATAATAAACGGGAAATAACAATTAAAATCAAAATTTCGCAAAAGGGAGCATGCGAAGACGGAGCAAGTAGTGGGGCGAGACGGAGGGCGGAGGAAGCAGTCTGACGAGCGCCACAGGCGGTTGACTGCGGGGGCCCGAAGGGCCCCCGCCAATCAGTCAAACGCCTGCGGATCACGCGCGGACTTCTTCCGTAGCCCGTAGTCTCGCCCCACCTACTGGCCGCCGTAGTCGAGTGTGCGGCGGTTTTTTAGCGCAATAAGCTAAATTAAACTTTTATATTTGACGTTCTTTTCCCATTTTTTTTTGACTACTGGTTTAAAAATAGTTTTAACGATTTTGAGGACCAATAACATGCGTCGGTTCGACTTAATTCCTTGATTTTTAGACTTAACTCGTTAAGAGCTTTCGAATGATACCAAATTTGTTCAAAATTTTTTATTTAAAATTGATTTTTGGCTGATTTTTGAGGCAAATTTTCGTGATTTAAACCGGTTCAAAAACCGGTTTAAACGCTTTGCCGCGCAGTTTTTTTGACGGTTTAGGCGTTTTCAGCATCTAAGAAAACCTATAAAAGTGTTTTTATGCGATTTTGAGTCTGGGACCTATGATGGATATTTTCCAAATATTTATATTTTGAAAAAAGTATTAATATTTTTGTGGTTTTCGGAAAAATGGAATTCTTTTGTAAAAATAACTCTTCGTTTGCTCCTAATTATCTTAAATATTAGATGATACTGCATTATGTAAGCGATGCCGACTGAACAAATGCATAACGGTTGGAATGAACCCGCTAAGAATTCGCGTCAAAAAATTCAATGGCGAACAAATATTGGCATATGTACAACGAATTAAACAGCAAGAGGCACTGAAACCATCTCCGTCTTCGGCAGAAATTGGCACAGTAATCAATGGCTTCACAAAATGACCTTCCCGAACTTGGTTTCCCAAAATGAGAGGGCTAAAATCAATTATCTGGGTTTTTTTCTTGTGCAATCGCCGTCCGGTGCCGATAGGCGCTGAGGCGGCGAGGGACCAAATTTTAATAATACTATATAGTAGAATTAAAAAACTCCGGCGGCACCTATCGGCAGCGACATGTGTCAATAAATAGAGAGTACCGAGAAAAAAACATTTATCTCATTTTGTCGTACTATTTCTTTACAGAGAAAGAAAAAATGAAAAAAAAAACAATTTTCGAAATTAATTTTCCAGGGTTTTTGCCAACCAAACTGAAAAATCTTGGTATCATTCGAAAACTCTTGATGAGGAGAAGCTTTTTCTAAGCAAATGATAAACAGTTTGGTGAGTTAGAAAATGATATGGGTGTTCTAAAATTGAAACTTTTGAGTTTGAAAATTTACTATAGAAAAATACAGAATTTTTTTTATCTATCGGTATGCAAAATTTGATGTGGATTTAACCTACAGAAAAAAGTTCAACGTCACGAAGTAAATTCGGTTTTCTCTAATAACAGAGATAAATAAATAGTACGCCAAAATTAGAGGTTTTTTCTCTGTACTCTCTATTTTAGACACATGTCTCGTTTTTTGAGTCGGTGTGAACGTGTCCAGACATTTGCGCCCCGGACATTTGCGCCTCGGACATTTGCGCCCCAGACATTTGCGCTTATGTCTAAAATCGGGTTCAAATCTGAGTTTTTCAATCCCTGATAGACTAAATATCATTAATTAAATGATAGGAAGTGATTGTGTTCGATAATTTAATCATTAATTAGTTTTTGAAAAATAATTAATTTTTCAAACAACAGAATTATTGTTCCTAATAAACCAAAAGAACATGTTTTCTTAATTTTAATGCTATTTAAGCTATTAGGGATTGAAAAAATGTAAGTTTGAACCCGATTTTGGACATAGGCGCATATGTCCGGGGCGCAAATGTGGGGTAACCGGTGTGAAGATTAATAAGAAATAAATTAGAATTTTTAGCTTCTTGAACAACAATATGTGTTGCTTATCAATTCAATTAGCATTGAGCACAAAGTGCGTCGGATACGCTTCTCAGAGACACCGGTTCCGGAATTCTTTTATAAACAATGTGATTCATTCGAGGCAATTTTTGCACGGAAACTAAATTTGTTTGAATTGACGGGTAAATTTACGGTGAGCAAATTATTAAAAATATGGTTTTTAAATTTTTAAATTTAAGACAAAACAGCCGAACCCACCTAAAGCAATATTTTTTGAAAAAATACGCAAATTTGGGCCCTTCTTTACAAGGCCAGCGGAAATGGTCAAGGATTTATTACTTTTATTCGAAATTGGCAAAACTTTTCCTTTCTTTGAGCGGCTTAACACCAATGATAAGGTAAAAAATTTTTAAAATTAATTAATTAATTTGGATTTCCAATCAAAGATTGCCCTGTGCAGTAATATTGCGATGCCATTGTATGTGTTGTGCAACGGTTTCTACTCAGTCCAACAAAATTGTGAAGTTTTTTGTAATCCAGCTGGTGTGATGCCCATTAAGAAAATCAAGAGTTCTTATTATCATGCAGATTCAGTGTATGTATTTAATTAATAATTTTCTAAAAAAATTTAATTTAGTGCCATGGGAATGGGTGAGACAGTGTTATGCAAAGCCATAGAACCATTCCGCCGTTTAAAACTAAGCATTGAAGAATTTGTACTTATTCGTGCAATCATTTACTCCCATATGGGTGAGTTAGTTTTTTGGGTAAAAAAAAGAATAATGAAATTCAATTTTTAGTTTCGCCAGGGCTTAGTGACCAGGCACAGAAATTGTTGTTCGCCGAAGCGGAGAAATATTCTTCACTGCTAATGAGCATTTTACAGGTAATTAGAAAACCGAATATTTTGCACAAGTTTTAAATTTTGCGCCACTTAGATCAATAACTGGTGCTGCGGTGGGTGCCCTACGGTACGTGGAACTGATGGGACTGATCGAATTTCTTTTTAACTCGGGCGCCAAACACCGCCAATTACTCACTTACGTTTCAAGTGTGTTGGATCCGAATTTTGACCGAGTGATGCCCCCCGTGCTGGCCAAAGTGTCCACCATAGGGCCAGTGGAATCGCACCAACTGTTACCCTATTAAATTGTTACACTTTTGGAAATTTATAAAAATACAACAACCTTCAATAAAAATCAAAATGTCCATTTTGTAGTAATAAAAAAAGGCACCAATGAAAAGGTGCATATTTCTAAGACTTGGGCTCAACTTCTGCCTGCTTATTTTTCAATATTGAAATAAAAATTTAATTTATTTAAATTTATTTGAAAAGATTTTCAAGGTATATCTTTTTTATTAATAATAATGTTTAGAGGCATACGTGTTTATTCTTTGTATCCGATATTAAAATTATTTAATTTAAATTATAATTAAAATTTATTTATTTATTTTTGTTTAAACTATATCGTAATCAACTGTGAAATTTTATTAATTCGACAAATTGTATTATTTTTAACGAGCAAGTCGGGGTGTCAGCTGTTCTTTCACAAATTGCTAGCCTAAAAATCCATTATTTATTTTTGTATATATTTTTTAACAACTGCAAGACCAATGATCTTCCTGTTCCGTAGTCTTTGCATTTGATATATTATATATATAAAATCATTCTTTTACTTTTTATTTATTTGTGAAAACTTATATTAAATTGGTTAGTTTATCTTGTCAAATATATTTTGACTATTTTTTTAGCTTTTTAGTTTCACATAATTTCTCTCTATTCAATTCCCTTACAGGCATGTGGAATATTTTTTTTTATTCGACTCATAATATCTATCAATTTATATTTTCTTGTAGCCAAAAACTTATCAAATTTTTGAAGCATTGCTTTTGGTATTATTATTTTTTATAAAATTATTTTATTTAATACATTATTTTATTTTTCCTCATTCAAATGACCAAGAGAAATCAGCAATGAATTTCAATAAGTTAATTTATTATTTCATTTTTATGTAGTTTTATTTAGTCGAAAGGTTACTTCTTGATGCTTTTTATTTTACTTATATATCTCATTTTTTAATTTTATTAATATTCAGATTTTTTTTATCAAGTTTCATTTATTTTAATTTTCATTTACTATTATTTTACATTCTGGTACCAAAAATCAATCCTGAAAATTTAATTTATTAAATTTTTTGTTATTTTCCCTATTAAATAAAAGCAATAATATTTAATCATTTACGTAAAAACAATTTTTTAATGTTTCAAATACTTTATATCTCTTTAATTTATGAATTAAAAAACTTTAATTATTTGCAAATCCTTTTCTATAATAACTTACTTTTAAATTATTTAAATAATATTTATTCAATCGCCAATTAAAATTT
Organism: Heterodera schachtii; assembly: GCA_023374025.1. Taxonomy (NCBI): domain Eukaryota; kingdom Metazoa; phylum Nematoda; class Chromadorea; order Rhabditida; family Heteroderidae; genus Heterodera; species Heterodera schachtii. The sequence continues at coordinate 226,270 of SIJG01000167.1, forward strand.
AAAGTTCAGTTTCATTTTTAAATTGTGTTCAAATTAATTAATTTTATCCCTCTTCCTTTATTAACCGAAAGAAATTTTATAAAAATATTTATTTTTAATATTTACTTTAATATTTAATTTAATTTATTTTAAAGCCATAATTTCGCCTTTTAATGCTAAGTTATGGGAATTATATTAAATTAAAATGGAATTAATCAGTTTAATTGTTGTATTAGCTAAATTCTGCAGCACTTTCATTTAAACCATACTACTTTTTCACTTTTATTTTTGTATTCATGTATTTCTGTTTTATTTATTTAATTATTTGTTTTTTTATTAAAATAATCATTTCAAATAAATTAAGAAAATATTTATATAAATATAAATAGGTGGGGCCTATACATTATTTAGTATTATTTTGGTACTTTTTATCATTTTCATCGTTTGCTTTAATTTCTAATTCATTATGTAATTATTTTTGGTTTTTAAACGATCTAATTTGGAATCAATTACTATTATTTCTTGCCCACTACGAGACGTACTAGCATTACATCCGTACAGTATTTTTGTTATAATTTATATTTCATTGTATTATTGTTTTATGTATTTAATGTGAAGAAAATTTTACGTATAAAAATTGGGTATGCTGACTTAATCTTTATGGTACCTTTATATTTTTATTGGGTTTTAACAATAATCGGTTTAAAAGCCAATTTTGGGGCATCATTTCTGATTAGAAGGTAAATTTTGCTCATGAATCGCTCGCTGTTAAATTTTACTAAAAATTTTTTGAAATTTCATTTGAATTAAATCTTGATACATATATTAAAATATTTTTGATTTATATCTTGTCATCCACATTCATTTCTTTCACATCCTCCGGATTTATTAGTTAAGATTTTTTGAGCATCTTTTGTCAAACCAGTGCTTTTTATTAGATACATGTGACTATTTTATCATTATTTTCTTCAAAGAATGTGAAATGGGGGGGGGGGACTCGCACTATTTTTAATAATCTTAACTTTTATAACAAATAGGTTCTCTTTTAGATCATTTTTGTATTTGGAAATTATAATTAAATTTTTTAGTAGAAAAAACATTATCATAATAGTTCCAAGTGATCATTTCCAAGGACGTCCTTGGGATCCAAGGGCATTTTTTATTTTCAAGAAAGAGGGCCCAATTTCAAGGACTTCCTTGCCATTCAAGGACGGATACGAGCCATGTTCAAAAACATTACAAAAAACAAATTTTAAGAAACATTCATTTAAGCTTTTAAATTTTATAGGCTAATATAAAATGGAGTTATCGATAGATTTTTATTAAGAAAGTTTAATAGGATTTTTAAGAAAATATTTGGAAGATTGAAGGTTATCATTAGGGCGAGGATTTTTAAGGGCGAAAAATGTAAAAAAAGGCCGTAAATAAGGGCGAAAAAATCTTGAAATAAGGGCGAAAATAAGTGAAAAAGTTCCAAATTTATTAGGGGTATATAATTTTTTAATTGCTCTTTTTTACATGAAAATAATTTCATATCTAGGCAAACAATTTTATTCACTGTTTACAGTTACAAATAAGATATATTTTAGAAAATTTTTCATTTCTTATGGGTGTATATTTTAAATTTTTTTGGGTCGATTCTTAGATTTATACATATTTTCTGAAAATTTTTTGGTCGATTCTCAGGGAAATATTTTTTGAAATTTTTTGGGTCGATTCTTTTGGGTGCATTTTTGTTAATAAATGTTGACAAAACGCCAAAATAAGGGCAATAGCTTATTTAAAGGCGAACATCTAAAATATGAGTTTTTAAGGGCGAACACGCAAAATAAGGATTTCTAAGGCCGAGTAAGGACGATAAAACGCAAAAATTTTCGAACAAAAAATGTCTTTTTCGTGCATTTCTCGTCGAGTTAAAGCAGCATAAAAAATAAGAAAAACTTTGAAATCCCATCCTTAGTTATCATATTAATTTATGCTCATTTGAATTTCTGTTCATGTATAGCCAATAAAAGTCTTTTAAGATGCAAAATAGAAAAATGAAATGGATTGTGAGGGATTGTGAAAGACACCCATTGAATGGGGCAATGCCCAATGGTGTGCTGATGGCAAAGCGAATAGTGCCACGGAACAGCGTCGTTTTATCTTCATTTGTAATGCCAATCGGACAAATGATCTAATTTTAAAATATTTTTTGTATTACCGCGATTATTTATTTTGACAATTTCAAATTATTTTTTATTTTATTATATATAAATTTATTATTTTTTTCGGGTTTGAAAAAAAGTATAATATTACAAAGCTAATGAGAGTTATTCATGACAATAAATATGTTGTTATTATTATTGAAATTTATTAATAAATTAGTGCGTAATTGCATTTTATTATTAGATGTACACTCTTATACTCAGATTTCATTAAATTCAATAAATATTCAAATAATCTAATCAATTTAGATTTTATAATTATCAATTTAGATTTTATATAGTTATCTTTTCTTATAAATTATATTTATTTACTTGAATAAACGGAAATTTTAATGAAAAATTCTTTTTGTTTATTTTATTCTTGCAGATTTAGATTCTCATTTATTTGATTTTAAATGAATATTCTTTTTAAATAATTGTAAAAGTATTATCTATTGTAAAAGCATTATTTTTTAATTTTTTTTTAAATATATTGATTTAATTATTTTTTATCATTATTCTCTTATCGGTATTTTTTCATTTTTTTTATTAATCAACATAAAAAACTTATTTTGTGGTCATTGCTTCTCTCACGATATTCGAACTCACTTATTAGTGTTATGTTTAAAGCAGAACATTAAAAAATATTAATTTTGTTTTTTAACCTTGCTATTTTTACTTTTATTAAGTTATAAATTTTAATTGATAATTATTTGAGATATAATTTGGTTTATGATATTTTTTAATTTATTTAATTTTGTCTTTCTAGCATTAATTTAATAGTTAATATAATTTATTCTGTTCTTTTTTCCGCTTTTTAAAAAATAATCGTTAAATAGCATTATAATTTAATAATATTATAAAATTAAATAAAGTAATAGATTTGGATAATCCTATGATGATCATTAATCATTTTGAATAATTGCATTATAATTAAATAATAATAAAAAAATTATATTAAGTAAAAAATAGATTTGGATTATTCTACTTATGATAATTCACCATTTTAGTAAAAAATGATTTCATAATCCTACTGATCATCATTCACCATTAAAGTAAAAAATAGATTTGGATAACCCTACATCATTCACAATGGTTTATAAGGCATAGCGATTTAAAAATTTATAAATAATTTTTATTAGTTTTTTAATCAAATTTCTTTTGTTAATTGACATTGTAATTTTATTATATTTTATAAATAATTTTTATTTAATTTTTAATCAAATTAATTTTTTTAATTTAATGTGATTTTTTTATTCAAATAAAGCGGTAGAGGTGTTAATTCCAGAAAGTACAATCTTTTTTTCCTAAATTTTTGTTCAAAAAGCAGAAAATTTTTTAAAGCTTTTGAAAAAATTGGAATTTATTTTCATACTTTTTCCTTTTATTTTGCCTTCCAAGATTAAACTTTTTATATTTTTTGATGAATATTAAAAAATTAAGGTTACACGGGCCCGGGTATTTTGGCAAAAACCGGGCTCTCGTCCTGGTACGAGTTATACTATTAAATTATATATCCATATTTTTTTTTGGGGGGGCGGGGGGTCAGGCGTTGCCGATAGGCCTGCGTTTTTTCATTTGCCTTCAAAATTTCAAAAAAAATAAAATTCGAAAAAATTGTAATTGAGAGACATTTAAAATTTGGTTCTTTTTGAGCAAAGGTATGCGATTTTTAAAAGAAACGTAAATCAAACGGAAAAGATTATTGCAAAATCTAAAAACAGATTTTTTTTATTTTCAAAAGTAATAATTATAATTTTACAGAAAATGTATTTTAATTTGCTTATGTTTTGTGCTTTTTTGGATTCTTTGGCGAGAACAGCAGCACAGCCCGTCCAACAACATGAACATGTCCATTTGTGGAAAATCACTCACTCCAAAATGGAAAAGCCGAGTTATTTGCTTGGTCTGTTTATTTAATAAAATATTAAAATGTGTGTTCCTTCCCTTATCGTAGACAAAACACTGCAAAAAAGAAAAGCAAACCAAATATTTTTTTAATTTTTAATAACATCCCTGATCAACTAGCTGAATAGGCTCACAATTACCAAATAACGGTCCATATTTTTACATATGTTTGTATGCTAATTATCTCTAAAAATACAAATTTATCAGTTAACAAATCACAAAACCTCATTCCCAAAAACGCTTTTAAATAAATTAAATACAAAAGAATTTTTTTATAATCAAAATTATTCATTGCTTTGCTTTGTTTGATTGTAGTGAGCTTGAAACACACATTAAAGTTATTTTTTTCGCAATTTAACAATAGAGATAACGTACTGATTAGTCCGGTTTCTTTTGTTAAATATTTTGGTTTTCGCAAAACGACGCGGCACCGTCACAGGAGCTCAAATTACCAAAATCTAAACTTTTTCAAAAAATATATGTTTTAATGTAACAAACAACATATTTAATTTAAATATAAACTAAGCTTCTGGGCTTTCGTTTTTATTCCAATTTATTTTCTTTATATTTTAAAATAATATTCTAATTAAACTTATTTAGGCACTTTGCATGTCCCATGGAAGATACTGTATAACATATGTAAGTTCTTCAATTACTGTGCCGTTTTAATTTGCCATTTTGATACTTTTTTTTATCAAAATGGACTAATTTTTATTCCAAATACAAAAATTAATAGAGGAGTTCTTGGGAAAGTCAATTTTTCTTAATTAAATAATCAATTACAATGATTTTAAAACGCTTTAAAGACATTATTATCTACTCATTTCCATAAGCATTTTTCAGTTCCAAAAAATATAAAAAGCGCAATCCTCGAGACGGATTTAGTTGTCACTGAAGCAAACAATGAACATAATTCGAAACTGATGAGTTGCATAGTAAAAAGAGGAGCATCAAAATTACTAAAAAAATCTAATTTAAACAAGCGAATTAAAAACGGTAAATGCATATACAGGGATAAAAAATAAATCCTTCGGAATACAAAAATAAATTAAGCTTTTTCTTGATGAATCAAAAATTTTTATAATTTTTAAATGATATATTGTATAATTTTTGTTCAAGGAAAAAATTTATTAATAAAAAAATTTTTTTGTGAGTATAATAAACGGGAGATAATTTTGAAGCTCAAGCTAAACAATTTGAGAAAAATTGCCTACGTATTTTGAACTTTTAACACATATTTTTGTTTGTATTTTAGCAGCTGGTTGGTGGATTTTTATCCTATTATGTCAGTTGCCGTCAGATTGGCTGTTTGTAACACTTGGCCAAATGCACTTAGAACAGCAATTAAAAGCATTTGATTTTTTCGCGAGAAATTTTTTTTCAACATTTGATAAAAAGGTCAATGAAATTGGTAAAAGCAACAGAAAAAAAACGCTTTACTTGGACGAAGAAGAGGATTTATGCAACATTTTGCGAAATGTCAATGATGACGAGGTATAATATTCCGAGGACTAGAATTTAATTCCTTTAATCCCTCATAAGTAATATTTTTGTTTTAAACAAAAAAATTAAAATTGTATTTGATCAAAGAACCTTAATGAAAATAGAAGATAAACTCATTAAGATTTTGCTTCTTCTTGAAAAAAAATTGGACCTTATAGAAGAGGAAACGAAAGATGATGGCAAAAATAGTACAAAAGATATGGTCGAATCGTACAAAAGGGGAGAGCTTACTGATGAAAAGTATTTGAATTATTATTTTGGAATAAATGGTAGCCGAGAAAAACAATTGGATAAAGTGAGTGAGATTTATCTTTTTCCAAAAAATTAAATAAAAATTTGAACCTAATCCAAATTTTCCTGAAATTCAAATTCCACTCTATAATTTTAATGGGTTATATTAATTTTATCATTATATCAAATATGCTTAACATTTTTAATAGGCTTATAAACAGTACACTCGTGATATAAGAAAAGTCCGAAACAATAAGTGGATCAATAAAATGCACAAATGGATGGTGATTGACAGAAATTCGAATGGCCAGAAGTCCTTCTTTTTCGCTGTTTGACTTAGTAATAAGCTATTAATGTATTTTATTGTTTATCAAATTCCATTTCAGTGCATTTGCCACACAGCACATAGTTAACATCTTACTCTTCGGAAAATCATCTTCTTTGTTGGGATTTGCAAAAACTTATTTACTTTTTTACATTTAGTTGATAAATTATTTCGTTCAATTTTCAATTTTTTTTTTCCCTAAAATTTTTTTGTAAATCCAGAATTCCAATCCCAATCCCGGCTATTATTCTGGTTTTTGTGATTCTGGTCGTGGTCCGATTTTACACCGAACTCCCAATCTCGTACACCCAGCCATATTTGGAGCTTTTTTTGTTCAGTTTTTGGAAACGATTTTATAAACTTTTTCATGGCTTTTCGTATCATAATTATCTTTCATCAGATAAGCCGAATGTTTCAAAGTCTTCGCGTGGTAACAAAATGGAGGATGAAGACGACAAGCAGGATTATGATGAGCCAAAAATGAAGAAACACACAATGAAGAGCCATCAAAGAAAGAATATACTTTTGGGGAGCTTTTTAAACTGATTGGCAAAATTGGGTCATTTTGGTAAGTAAAATGGCCAATTAAATGTGTTGTTCCTATTATTCACTTTTATGTCAACTAAGGAAATGGGCGCGATTTTTGAGTGATTTGGGATTAAGCCCATATTTAATGAGAGAAAGAATATTTGGTTAATTAAGAAGAAATTCTATGAATGGAAATATTTTTAAAACATTTAGAAAAAAGTTTTTTGAAAAATTTTGACCATTGAGTTTAAACTTTTATTAAAATTTCGATTTATGTTAAATTCTTTGGGACAAAAATCGCGTCCTAAAATTTATTTATTTACTATCATAGTTTATTTACTATCTCATCTGTCTGTGTTCTTCTGATTTTGCTTTCCTTTCTTATTTTCCTTATGTCTTCACTGAACCATTCAATTTGATCTTTATCAAAAAAAGCTCATTTACAGTACATTTTTGGTCTTTAAAAATTTTCAAAAAAAAAACTGTGCAATTTTAGACAAATTTTACAAACAGTCCTCGGCACTTTTGTTGTTTTTTCAAAGAGTTTTCCTTCAGTGCTGAGACGTTAGTCAAAAATCATCAAATGGAAAATTTTTGACAAATAATTATTCATAACATTGACTAAAATTTCCAACTTTTAAAGCCTTGATACTTTTTATAGCCCTAACTGTTTTCTATTATCTTGCAAAATCTCGAAAAAAATTAATTAAGTTTCAAAAAAGTTATAACCTGAGAAACTCAAAAAACAAAGTTTTTGAACATTTCTCGTCATAACTTTCTTGAACCTTAATAAAACCTTTTGAATTTTATAGGATAATAGAAATATTTAGGACTATGGTATGATACCAAGGCTTCAAAATTTGCTTGCTTTTGAGCAAAGTACAGCAAAAAATATTTTCATTTGATGGGTTTTGACCAATGTCATAGCACCGTTCCTTCTGGAACAGCTCATGGGAAATTGGATAGACACCGGAAAACCCGAAAACTGAACATTCAAAAGTCTAATGTGGAAAAAGAATTTTTTGTTCGTAATATTTGAACTATTTAACAGTTTTTGTTGTAGGTTTTCAAAAAAGCAAAGGTTCATCTTAAATTTTTTCTTAGTAATTTCTTAATATTTCTTTACATTTGATAAAAATTGATTGATTAAAAGCAAATTTATTCAAAATTAATTTTGCTTTTGTAATATCTACAAATTTTATAACAAGATATTATTAAGTTTGCCCAGGAGTTTATTTCTTATAACAATTTTTAAGCGGAATATTTAGTGCAATGATATTGAAATGTTGTTATTAATTAATTATTATTTTTTCTTGTCCACTTATTTAATTGTTTTAAATTTACAATATTCTTGATCGCCTCTTCCTCTAACGACAAAAAGTGATTTTGGTTTTTAATTAATTAATTTGAATTGTAATTGATTTATTATTTTTATTCATTTGATTTAACAGTTGTAGTTTTTGAAAAAAAGCAAGTTCATCTAAATTTTTTCTTACTAATTTCTTAATATTCTTTACATTTGATAATTTAGATTGATTAAAAGCAACTTATTTTAAATTAATTGGTTTTTCTGATATCTTCAATTTTTATATTAAAATACTTCAAGCTTGTCCACATATATATACTGCATTTGGGTAAGTTTTGTAATTTCATATGAATAAAATTATTTGATTAAATTTATTTGGTAGTATTTTTGATTTAAAATTAAATGCAGTGAAAAAACTCGTTTTTAATGCTCATTACGTTAGCCCAGAAAATTAAGTTTCAATCAAAAT
>SIJG01000168.1:0-16997 GCA_023374025.1 Heterodera schachtii
TCAGAAAAAAGACCATTATACCCCCGAACACCTCCAATATTTCAGAATTTTTTAGCACATACATAAAAATCCGGGCTCTAATAATAATTTATTAAGCTAAAAATCCGGAAGTATCGAAACAATTGCCACCATTGGTGAAGCCAATATTTATTATGAGATATAAATCACCTCTCAGCTTAAAGAGAGTTGTCATAAATCTAAATGAACATTCGAAATGTTTTTGGCAAAAAGGTGAAACTAATTTAAAAGTTTCTATGGTATTTGGGAAATGTATTTGGCAAATGAAGAAGAATTGGATGACGAAATGAAAAAGGAGAAACGTGGGAAAAATGCACCAAAAAACGAAAAAGAAACAAAAATTATCCAATTTCGAAACGAATTTGAAGGAATAATGGAAATAAATGTAAAAATGCTAAGGATGAAAAAGCAAAATTCGAAAAAGCAATTGAAAATGCGGCCAGCAATGTAGAAAAATTACATTCTTAGAGATGAATATTATGACAAAATTGGCATTTTCAATTCTTCGCCATTTTCATAATTTTTTAAGGCCCACAAAATCCGGGATTTTCTGCTGTTCATTTCTTGTTTCATATTCATATTCATTGAGGAATGTTCTGTCTTCTTTGTCATTTTTTTTTTTTTGCAATTTTCTTTTTCATTTTTCTTTATAAAATTCTTCAAATTTTTTTAATGTACATTTTATCAAGCTTATTATCAGCCCCACCCTATCGAAAATAAAAAATAAAAGTTTTCAAAATCATAAAAAATTACTGTTTTTAGAAATCTAATTCAATTCTTTGACAAACTAAAATTAACTTAGTAATCTTTCTTGATTGTTATAAATAGATATAGGCTGTATCAGATTGATATGCCGTGACGAAAAACCCATGAATAAGTTCGGGACAAATAATAAAATAAAGGGACCGGGAAAGTTTAACCTGACCCGTTTAGTCAGGGAGTCATTTTAGTCTGCCTAGCCGTTTTCGCCCATATTTCTTACAAATAGATTTTTGTCAATCATAAACAAAGGAAAATCTGAAAATATCTATGTTTAGCTACAGACAGATTTGACTTGCAAAGGTGAAAAAATCAAAACCATTAAATTTCATAAAATTCCATTTTAAAAATTTTGGTATTTGATCGCTCTTCGACTTACGGAATGGACCGGTATTATGAAAAATGCGTAAGCAGATGGTTTTTTAGGCTTTAAGCTCTAAAAATAAAAGCCTAGAAAATAGGCACTAATAACTCGAAAAGTAACTTAACAACAGCCCAAAAAAAACATTTTTTCGTGCGTTTCATGCCAAAATATAAATTAATAAAACAATCTGTCCCTTATTCAATACAATTTTTTATTTACATTAAATAATGAAGTAATTATTTATAAAAAGGAGTTAGCAAAGTTAGCTTAATAAAAGTAAAAAAATTAATTATAAAAATTTGTTAAATCGCTATGCCTTATGAACCATTAAAGAATTTTTTAAATTCTCCTTAATTTTTTTGATTGCAAAAAGACTGAAATTCATTATTATAATTTTATTTCACATTTTTAATATTTCAATTTTCTGTTATATTGCTTTTATTAAAGAAAATTAAATGATTTATGAATTTTTTGAATTCTTCTTATTATTATTATTATTATTCATCATTTTCTTATTCCATTTTCAAATGCAAATCCATCGGTGAGTCAATTAAGTAGGGAAGATGCTTTATTTTCGGAATTTGTAAAAGGATTAGCGACAAATTTTGAGAAATTTTTAAGATGGCTAAAGAATATTCAAATTAATTAAGTCAATTGAAAAGAATCGAAATATTTATTTATTGTTAAAATTATGATAAATTATAAAAAATGGGAAATTGCCAAATTGATTAAAATGCTTCGCTTAATTTACATTAAACATAATCTTAAAATGGAAAATATAAAAATTGATTAAAATTCTTCGCTTAATTTACATTAAAATCTTATTAATGGAAAATATAAAAATTGATAAAATTCTTCGCTTAATTTACATTAAACATAATCTTATAAATGGAAAATATAAAAATTGATTAAAATTCTTCGCTTAATTTACATTAAACATAATCTTATAAATGGAAAATATAAAAATTGATTAAAATGCTTCGCTTAATTTACATTAAACATAATCTTATAATGGAAAATATAAAAATTGATTAAAATTCTTCGCTTAATTTACATTAAACATAATCTTATAAATGGAAAATATAAAAATTGATTAAAATTCTTCGCTTAATTTACATTAAACATAATCTTATAAATGGAAAATTAAAATTGATTAAAATGCTTCGCTTAATTTACATTAAACATAATCTTATAAATGGAAAATATAAAAATTGATTAAAATTCTTCGCTTAATTTACATTAAACATAATCTTATAAATGGAAAATATAAAATTGATTAAAATGCTTCGCTTAATTTACATTTAACTAATCTTATAATGGAAAATATAAAAATTGATTAAAATTCTTCGCTTAATTTACATTAAACATAATCTTATAAATGGAAAATATAAAATTGATTAAATGCTTCGCTTAATTTACATTAAACATAATCTTATAAATGGAAAATATAAAAATTGATTAAAATTCTTCGCTTAATTTACATTAAACATAATCTTATAAATGGAAAATATAAAAAATTGATTAAAATGCTTCGCTTAATTTACATTAAACATAATCTTATAAATGGAAAATATAAAAATTGATTAAAATTCTTCGCTTAATTTACATTAAAACATAATCTATAAATGGAAAATACAAAAATTGATTAAAAATGCTTCGCTTAATTTACATTAAACATAATCTTATAATGGAAAATTTAAAATTGATTAAAATGCTTCGCTTAATTACATTAAACATAATCTATAAATGGAAAATATGAAAATTGATTAAAATGCGTCGCTTAATTTACATTAAACATAATCTTATAAATGAAAATATAAAATTGATTAAAATGCCTTCGCTAATTTACATTAAACATAATCTTATAATGGAAAATTTAAAAATTGATTAAAATTCTTCGCTTAATTTACATTAAACATAATCTTATAAATTGAAAATTTAAAAATTGATTAAAATTCTTCGCTTAATTACATTAAACATAATCTTATAAATGGAAAATATAAAAATTGATTAAAATGCTTCGCTTAATTTACATTAAACATAATCTTATAAATGGAAAATATAAAAATTGATTAAAATTCTTCGCTTAATTTACATTAAACATAATCTTATAAATGGAAAATGTGAAAATTGATTAAAATGCTTCGCTTAATTTACATTAAACATAATCTTATAAATGGAAAATATAAAAATTGATTAAAATTCTTCGCTTAATTTACATTAAACATAATCTTATAAATGGAAAATATAAAAATTGATTAAAATGCTTCGCTTAATTTACATTAAACATAATCTTATAAATGGAAAATTAAAAATTGATTAAAATTCTTCGCTTAATTTACATTAAACATAATCTTATAAATGGAAAATTAAAAATTGATTAAAATGCTTCGCTTAATTTACATTAAACATAATCTTATAAATGGAAAATTTAAAAATAGATTAAAATTCTTCGCTTAATTTACATTAAACATAATCTTATAAATGGAAAATATAAAAATTGATTAAAATGCTTCGCTTAATTTACATTAAACATAATCTTATAAATGGAAAATTAAAAATTGATTAAAATTCTTCGCTTAATTTACATTAAACATAATCTTATAAATGGAAAATATAAAAATTGATTAAAATGCTTCGCTTAATTTACATTAAACATAATCTTATAAATGGAAAATGTGAAAATTGATTAAAATTCTTCGCTTAATTACATTAAACATAATCTTATAAATGAAAATGTAAAATTGATTAAAATGCTTCGCCTAATTTACATTAAACATAATCTTATAAATGGAAAATTAAAAATAGATTAAAATTCTTCGCTTAATTTACATTAAACATAATCTTATAAATGGAAAATATAAAAATTGATTAAAATTCTTCGCTTAATTTATATTAAACATAATCTTGTAATGGAAAATTAAAAATAGATTAAAATTCTTCGCTTAATTTACATTAAACATAATCTTATAAATGGAAAATATAAAAATAGATTAAAATTCTTCGCTAATTTACATTAAACATAATCTTATAAATGAAAATATAAAAATTGATTAAAATGCTTCGCTTAATTTACATTAAACATAATCTTATAAATGGAAAATTAAAAATAGATTAAAATTCTTCGCTTAATTTACATTAAACATAATCTTATAAATGGAAAATATAAAAATTAGATTAAAATTCTTCGCTTAATTTACATTAAACATAATCTTATAAATGGAAAATATAAAAATTGATTAAATTCTTCGCTTAATTTACATTAAACATAATCTTATAAATTGAAAATTTAAAAATTGATTAAAATTCTTCGCTTAATTTACATTAAACATAATCTTATAAATTGAAAATTTAAAAATTGATTAAAATTCTTCGCTTAATTTACATTAAACATAATCTTATAAATGGAAATATAAAAATTGATTAAAATGCTTCGCTTAATTTACATTAAACATAATCTTATAAATGGAAAATATAAAATTGATTAAAATGCTTCGCTTAATTTACATAAACATAATCTTATAAATTGAAAATTTAAAAATTGATTAAAATGCTTCGCTTAATTTACATTAAACATAATCTTATAAATTGAAAATATAAAAATTGATTAAAATGCCTCGCTTAATTTACATTAAACATAATCTTATAAATGGAAAATATAAAAATTTATTAAAATTCTTCGCTCTATTTACATTAAACATAATCTAGTAAATGGAAACGTAAAATTGATTAAAATTTTGCATTAATTCCAACTGAATTTTATGCCAATATTGAAAAATGAACGAAAATGTTTTTTTTAAACAAAAGAAACATTGCCAAAATTGATTGAAATTTTACATTAATTTAAACTATTTATTCTCCAAAATCCTTATATAAATCTTTGCTAATTAACTTTTTTTTAATTATAAAATAAAGAATATTTTTAACCTTCTACAATTTTTTATTATTGATATTCGTTGCCGAGTGTATGCTGGTTTTTAGCGCAATAAGAAAACTAAAGTTTTTGTGGAACTATGGCTTTGGTGCTATTTATTCCCCTGTGACTTAGTGGTTAGGTCTCTTGGATTCTGTTACGTCTTTCTCAGGTTCAATTCTTCCTCATGGCGAATCTCTTTTAAGCATTTTTTTAAGATTTTTGTTGAAAACTCTTATTTTATTATTACGAAAAGAAAACTCAAAATTTTTTAAATAAATAAAAAAATAAATTTTCTTGATTTTTTCATGACCCGGTTGGACCCGATACCCGGACCCGGTTGAAAAACTTGGACCCGGACGATCAATCCAAATTTTTTGAAAATAATTGCATCATAATTTAAAAATACTATAAATTGTATTAAATAATTGTATAATTCTATTGATTATCATTATAAATTTTTGCTGTTTTTATAATGCTGTTTAATTTTCCATTTTTCATTTTATTAATTACTTTAAGGCATTGAAAAATAATATAAAATAATTTTATATTTTGTTTATTATAGATATTAGCGAATATTTTTAATTCACTTTTATGATAAAAAAAAGAAAATAATTAATGGGTTTTTAATTCCATTTGAATATCTAATTTATTTAAGAAAAAATAATGTTTTATTCTTTTTCTATAATTCCTTTTACGTAGCCAGGTAAAAAAAAATTGGGATTTTCGATAGAAGCATTAACAGAACATTGAAAAAGAATATTTTATTACAAAAAAGATTTCAGAATCGGATAATGTATGTGGAAGGGTCGTTTCTTAACTATTTTATTTAATTTTTTTAAGTTTTTCGTTACCAAAATAATTACTTAATTATTGACTATTTTTAGAAATTTCTTAACATAAGTACAACAAAAATTTAAAAAACCAAATAAGAAAGAATGTCAATTTGTTGATTATTTTTTTTTTGTAGAGAATTATATTATATTTCGTCCATAGTTTTTATTATATTTATAAATTTTTGGTTCTTTTTACTTTACTTCCGTTAACAATGCGTGGTCCAAATGTTTGTGCTCTTAGTTCTGTTCTTAATTTTTGTTTTGGATCAGTTTTTTCATAAAGGTCCAAAATTAGCAGTTCTTCACCCGGCGACGCCTAAAATCTCCAATTTTTCATTAAAAATTAGCTCAAAATCGCAAAATTTTGTCATTAATTTTGCAGTCTGTTAATAAAGTATGCTCAAATTTTCAAATTTTCCCCGGCGCCGCCTTTCGGCACCGCCCGACCCACTGTTCCACAATTCTAAAAAAACGCGCCGCAAAAAATGGTAAAAATCCATTTAAATCTTGTGAATCACTAGATGAAAATTATTTAATATTTTGTGTATTTTTTTTCATATAGTTCGAAAAATAAGAAAAATGGAAGATAGCTGAAATAAGGAAAAAAGCAAAAAATTTGCTAGGAAAAACCTCAAAACTTATTGATTTTTAGTTTGTATAAAAATTAAATTTTGGCGATAATTTTTGAGAAATTTTTCAATTCTTACGGGTATATTTAAAAAAAATTTAAGAATTTTAATTATTGAAAGTGAAAATTTTATTTTCTTTTGAAAATTATTTTTTTAGGGACCGATACCCGGACCCGTTTGAAAACTTTGATCCGGGCTCAAACCTGGCTTTTCTGGACCCGAATCCGAACTGGCCTACCCTAATTAACACAGTGTCGTCCATCTAATTAAAATTGAAATTATCTTAATTAATTATCTTGACTAACAGATGGATTAGCATTTTATAATTCGGGCAAAAAAATTGAGCAATCATAAGAAATTCTATTATGCATAATAAGACATGAGATTCTTTTAAAAGAAAGATTTAAATTGATTTGTTTTTTAGGAAAACGGATCTTTGTTGTAAAAGACGCAACATTAGTTTTTTCGATTTATGTGATTTTCCAGGGAAGCTGCTAGTAAGATTTAAAGATCTGCAAAAAAATCAGCTAAAAATTTTTCGAAAATGCCACTTTTGACAAAAATTCACGACTTTCTTTTTAATCATGCTTATTTAGACAAATTTTTATGTGAATTAAAATTTTGAAATATTTCATGAAAAACCGCAAACAAATCAGGTAAAGCTTTTGCCACTGACCGATTGTCCCGGAGCAATTATTTTTTACATTAATTCTAACTAATTTCTATAAAAATGGCCTAAATCATATCCAAAATAAAAAATTGCCAAAATTGATTAAAATTCTTCATTTTATTTATACACTTAAACATAATCAAATGAATGGAAAACACAAAAATTGATTAAAATCTTACCTTAATTTGAATTCTTAAAATCTTTATAAAAATCACTGCTAATAATATTTTTTGATTACAAAATTATAAAGTATTTTTTAACGCTGCTTCAACAATTTTCTTAATCATTAATATATTTACCTTTAAAACTCAAACATTAATTTTGTTAGTATTTTTGCAATTTTTCTTCGGACTGAATTGGCTTAATATGGGTTTAAATGCTTTACCGTACTTCTTTTTGGTTAATTTTATCGTTTTCAACAACTGAGAAAACTATATGTTTTTTTCCGTTTTTATTAAGGAAAACTCAATGCTTTATTCGGCTTGTTTTATAATTTTAAGCCATCTTTTTTCAAATTCAATTTCAAATGCAACCCAAGCAGTGAGTTTAAAGTGTATAAATTAATTGCGAAAATTTGTATTAATTAGGCTGACGACAAAATGCTAATTGCATTTATGAAAGAACAGAAAGAAATTCAATTCAGTGATTATTCAAAGGATAAATATGAAGCGTACCTTGGAATTGTGTATTATATGAGAACAAATTGGCACTGTGACAAAATTGAGGTGGCACTTGAAGAATTTGAACGGACAGAATGCCAAAAATATCGAAAATATTTGGAAATTTTGTTCGAATATTTGCGCAGAGAATACGTCGGAATTCCAACAGTGAAGCCAAAATTTGTTATAAAAGAACCAAAATTTGAAATTGATGGGCTAATAGTTTATGTGGTGTATTGTCTGAGGGGAATTGCGCAGCTTTATTTTCATGAGATTCCTTTGCTTTTTAAACCTCGTCAAAATACGCTAAATCAACATCTTCAATGGCGGGTTTTGAAACCAAAATTATTATATGAGGAGAGATTAAATTATAAATTTAAATTGGAAAATGAAAAAGAAAAGCCAATTAATGAAATGATTTTGGAATTGGCAATTAGCAAAGCAAATGAATGGCAAACAAATGAAATTGTTGATGAAATAATTGGACTAGAAAAATTTAAGGAATGGTTTAAAAAAGCGCAAGAAAATGAAAAAAAAGTCAATCCATGGAAAGCTAATCAAAAAAATGAAGACCACTATGAAATAATTACAACATTCGAGAATTATAAATGGTCATGGGTGAGATTTACATTCAATAAAAATTTAAAAAAGTTCAAAATTAAGCTTGGAGATGCTTTTTTTTCGGAATTTGTCAAAGGATTAGCGAGAAATTCAAAGAAATTTGTAAAGATGGCTAAAGAATATGCAAATTACTTACGTCAATATAAACAGAAAGAGAAAATTGTTGGGGGTGATGGACGCATGTTAATATTTTCTGGAATTAGGAAAAATGAACACCATTTGACAAAAAAATATAAAAACCATCTTATACATGTATATTCAATGAAAAAAAATTGGCACTGTGACAAAATTAAGAAAGAATTTGAAGGAAAATGCCAAAAATATCGCAAATATGTACACATTCTGTACGAATATTTATTCCGACTTTATGTTGAAGGTTTTTGCAATTTCTAATTTAAATTAATAATTTTGCATATTTAAGCTAAAAGCGATGATTTGGTCAATAAATTTCCAGCAGTCAAGCCAATATTTATGCATTATTATGAAATGAACTTAATTTCCGTCATCGAAGCACTGAATGATTTTTCGGATATTTTTTTGCCGAAATATTTTTGGCAAAAGAATGTAAACAAACTTAGATACAATAAATTTTATTTGAAAAATGAGGGCGAATTGAATTATGAAATTAAAGAAGAGGAAAATGATTGAATTAAAGAAGAGGAAAATTGGTTTCTTAAATTTAAACAAAATTTATTGGAAAAAATTAACGGATCAAAAAATGAGCAAAAAAAGGGAAAGATAAATTTATCAAACGAAATTGAACAAAATCTTAGGCAAGAATTTGAGCAAAAAATAGAAAATATGTATGCTGCGTAAGAAAATTCCAAGGAAGAATTTCGTCGCAATTTTCAACATTTTTGAAGTCACAAAAGCAGTGCTTTGCAAATCATTACCTATTTTTACTGTTTATTTTTGGCATTTCAATAACATAGGGAGTTAAGCTAACAAACATTTTATTGAAATCTGAAGAATAATTTTTCGAATTTTTGCTGAATCCGATTTCGAATTAATTCCCTATGCTATAGAAATGTGTGTCTTTCATTGGGCATGTTTTCTGTCTTCTTCTTCCATGTTCGATTATTTTTCAATCTATTTTTTTCAATTTTTCTTTCACTTTTAACTGATTTTCCTTCTGTCTCAACTTTGCTTTTCGTTAAATTTCATATTTATATTTATATAAAATTAAAAATAATTTTCATTTTCTTTTCTTTTTGTCAGCAGAACATTTACAAAATTCATTTATTGCAAGTCGACACGTGTTTTTTGACAAAAAAAAAACAAAAATCATAAATTAATGCTCGTTGGACAGAATGGGTTTTCAAAATATCATATTAAGCGCGATTTAATGGGCAAAAATTGTTCTTCCCCGGAAGATTGGTTATAAAAATTGGGGACGACTATAAACTTCAGGGGAGAAGCTAAACAGTGTCACTGATAAAATTTTTAAAATTAATTATTGAAAAAATTGCGCACTGAGTCAATAGGGCACGCAACTTAAAATATTTTTTGAGTATTATTTTAATAAGTTTTTAACGGTTTATATTTACTAAAATCATAAAAGAAGATTTTGAGGATCCAATGGGTCAAACTCACCAAAAACATTTACTCAAATGGAATTCTTTGGCGTGGCATAAAGCCTCGGCCCAAGTGGTAGGTAATTAACCCAAAAGAATGACATTTTGACTAAATCATACCAGTATTATGGGTGATAGGAAATTAGGACTGATACAGTGGCGATTTTCTGGATATTTCCTTTTATACGCATAAAACTAATCCATGAATTTCTTGTGTAGTCCCTTATAGTAACCATAAATTTGTTAATTCTTAAAAAAATGGTTTATATTCATTAAGGCTTTCAATGAAATGGTCAAAGAATTGTCCGGGTGGTGCGTGTCACCTGCAAAAAAAAGAAAATTTCGGCAAACACATTTAGGAATATCAATTATTACAATAAACAAAGGGAGTGCGATAATTTTTCAAATGAAAAGCCATTTTTGGCACTTTCATTAGTCAACATTTTTCATGAAAATTCAATTCCTTAAATTCATTGGGGAATTAAAACTTTGCTATTAAAAAGGAGAAAAATGAGTAAAAATGCAAAAGAAAACGCAAAGAAAGGATTGAAGAAATTGAAAAAAAACAATTGAAAAAATGCGACATTGAAAGTCTATAATATTTGTAAAATGAATTTATTTAATCTAATTTATCAAAAAAATTTAAAAATTAATTCAGAATGAATACAGTAATAAAAATGAAACACAGATAAATACAAATGCTAGAAAGTCTTTCCCTATATTTTTTGTACATAAAACCACATTTTCTAATTGCGTTTCTTCTGAAAATTTTCAATTTTGTCTATGTCTTTTTTCTAAATTTCATTGAAAGCCTTAATGAATATAAACCATTTTTTTAAGAATTAACAAATTTATGGTTACTATAAGGGACTACACAAGAAATTCATGGATTAGTTTTATGCGTATAAAAGGAAATATCCAGAAAATCGCCACTGTATCAGTCCTAATTTCCTATCACCCATAATACTGGTATGATTTAGTCAAAATGTCATTCTTTTGGGTTAATTACCTACCACTTGGGCCGAGGCTTTATGCCACGCCAAAGAATTCCATTTGAGTAAATGTTTTTGGTGAGTTTGACCCATTGGGTCCTCAAATTTTATGATTTTAGTAAATATAAACCGTTAAAAACTTATTAAAATAATACTCAAAAATTATTTTAAGTTGCGTGCCCTATTGACTCAGTGCGCACTTCCGGGGAAGAACAATTTTTGCCCATTAAACCGCGCTTAATATGATATTTTGAAAACCCATTCTGTCCAACGAGCATTAATTTATGATTTTTGTTTTTTTTTTGTCAAAAAAGATGTGTCCACTTGCAATAAATGAATTTTATAAATGTTCTGCTGACAAAAAGAAAAGAAAATGAAAATTATTTTTAATTTTATATAAATATAAATATGAAATTTAACGAAAAGCAAAGTTGAGACAAAAGGAAAATCAGTGAAAAGTGAAAGAAAAATTGAAAAAAATAGATTGAAAAATAATCGAACATGGAAGAAGAAGACAGAAAACATGCTCAATGAAAGACACACATTTCTATGGCATAGGGAATTAATTCGAAATCGGATTCAGCAAAAATCCGAAAAATTATTCTTCAGATTTCAATAAAATGTTTGTTAGCTTAACTCCCTATGTTATTGAAATGCCAAAAATAAACAGTAAAAATAGGTAATGATTTGCAAAGCACTGCTTTTGTGACTTCAAAAATGTTGAAAATTGCGACGAAATTCTTCCTTGGCATTTTCTTACGCAGCATACATATTTTCTATTTTTTGCTCAAATTCTTGCCTAAGATTTTGTTCAATTTCGTTTGATAAATTTATCTTTCCCTTTTTTTGCTCATTTTTTGATCCGTTAATTTTTTCCAATAAATTTTGTTTAAATTTAAGAAACCAATTTCCCTCTTCTTTAATTTCATCATTTTCCTCCCCTTTAATTTCATAATTAAATTCGCCCTCATTTTTCAAATATTTGCCAAAAATATTTCGCCAAAAAAATATCCGAAAAATCATTCAGTGCTTCGATGACGGAAATTAAGTTCATTTCATAATAATGCATAAATATTGGCTTGACTGCTGGAAATTTATTGACCAAATCATCGCTTTTAGCTTAAATATGCAAAATTATTAATTTAAATTAAAAATTGCAAAAACCTTCAACATAAAGTCGGAATAAATATTCGTACAGAATGTGTACATATTTGCGATATTTTTGGCATTTTCCTTCAAATTCTTTCTTAATTTTGTCACAGTGCCAATTTTTTTTCATTGAATATACATGTATAAGATGGTTTTTATATTTTTTTGTCAAATGGTGTTCATTTTTCCTAATTCCAGAAAATATTAACATGCGTCCATCACCCCCAACAATTTTCTCTTTCTGTTTATATTGACGTAAGTAATTTGCATATTCTTTAGCCATCTTTACAAATTTCTTTGAATTTCTCGCTAATCCTTTGACAAATTCCGAAAAAAAAGCATCTCCAAGCTTAATTTTGAACTTTTTTAAATTTTTATTGAATGTAAATCTCACCCATGACCATTTATAATTCTCGAATGTTGTAATTATTTCATAGTGGTCTTCATTTTTTTGATTAGCTTTCCATGGATTGACTTTTTTTTCATTTTCTTGCGCTTTTTTAAACCATTCCTTAAATTTTAAATCTAGTCCAATTATTTCATCAACAATTTCATTTGTTTGCCATTCATTTGCTTTGCTAATTGCCAATTCCAAAGCCAATTATTTCTCAAAAAATACACAATTCCAAGGTACGCTTCATATTTATCCTTTGAATAATCACTGAATTGAATTTCTTTCTGTTCTTTCATAAATGCAATTAGCATTTTGTCGTCAGCCTAATTAATACAAATTTTCGCAATTAATTTATACACTTTAAACTCACTGCTTGGGTTGCATTTGAAATTGAGTTTGAAAAAAGATGGCTTAAAATTATAAAACAAGCCGAATAAAGCATTGAGTTTTCCTTTATAAAAACGGAAAAAACATATAGTTTTCTCAGTTGTTGAAAACGATAAAATTAACCAAAAAGAAGTACGGTAAAGCATTTAAACGGTTTTTCATGAAATATTTCAAAATTTTAATTCACATAAAAATTTGTCTAAATAAGCATGATTAAAAAGAAAGTCGTGAATTTTTGTCAAAAGTGGCATTTTCGAAAAATTTTTAGCTGATTTTTTTGCAGATCTTTAAATCTTACTAGCAGCTTCCGTG
This sequence comes from Heterodera schachtii, assembly GCA_023374025.1. NCBI lineage: Eukaryota > Metazoa > Nematoda > Chromadorea > Rhabditida > Heteroderidae > Heterodera > Heterodera schachtii. The sequence goes on from SIJG01000168.1 coordinate 13,278, forward strand.
GAAAATCACTTAATCGAAAAAACTAAACAGGCAAGTAAATATTTATTTTGTTTCAAATTATTATTGACCTGAAAGTTTTACGTGGTTTTACGGGAATGGGAAAAAGACGGGAATCCCGATTTTAATTGTTGCATCTTTTACAACAAAGATCCGTTTTCCTAAAAAACAAATCAATTTAAATCTTTCTTTTAAAAGAATCTCATGTCTTATTATGCATAATAGAATTTCTTATGATTGCTCAATTTTTTAGCCCGAATTATAAAATGCTAATCCATCTGTTAGTCAAGATAATTAATTAAGATAATTTCAATTTTAATTAGATGGACGACACTGTGTTAATTAGGGTAGGCCAGTTCGGATTCGGGTCCAGAAAAGCCAGGATTGAGCTTGGATCAAAGTTTTCAAACGGGTCCGGGTATCGGTCCCTAAAAAAATAATTTTCAAAAGAAAATAAAATTTTCACTTTCAATAATTAAAATTCTTAAAATTTTTTTAAATATACCCGTAAGAATTGAAAAATTTCTCAAAAATTATCGCCAAAATTTAATTCTTATACAAACTAAAAATCAATAAGTTTTGAGGTTTTTCCTAGCAAATTTTTTGCTTTTTTCCTTATTTCAGCTATCTTCCATTTTTCTTATTTTTCGAACTATATGAAAAAAAATACAAAATAAATAATTTTCATCTAGTGATTCATAAGATTTAAATGGATTTTTACCATTTTTTGCGGCGCGTTTTTTTAGAATTGTGGAACAGTGGGTCCGGCGGTGCCGAAAGGCGCCGCCGGGGAAAATTTTGAAAATTTGAGCATACTTTATTAACAGACTGCAAAATTAATGACAAAATTTTGCGATTTTGAGCTAATTTTTAATGAAAAATTGGAGATTTAAGGCGTCGCCGGGTGAACAACTGCTAATTTTGACCTTTTATGAAAAAACTGATCCAAAACAAAAATTAAGAACAGAACTAAGAGCACAAACATTTGGACCACGCATTGTTAACGTAAGTAAAGTAAAAAGAACCAAAAATTTATAAATATAATAAAAACTATGCACGAAATATAATATAATTCTCTACAAAAAAAAATAATCAACAAATTGACATTCTTTCTTTTTGGTTTTTTAAATTTTGTTGTACTTATGTTAAGAAATTTCTAAAAATAGTCAATAATTAAGTAATTATTTTGGTAACGAAAAACTTAAAAAAATTAAATAAAATAGTTAAGAAAAGACCCTTCCACATACATTATCCGATTCTGAAATCTTTTTTGTAATAAAATATTCTTTTTCAATGTTCTGTTAATGCTTCTATCGAAAATCCCAATTTTTTTTTACCTGGCTACGTAAAGGGAATTATAGAAAAAGAATAAAACATTATTTTTTCTTAAATAAATTAGATATTCAAATGGAATTAAAAACCCATTAATTATTTTCTTTTTTTTATCATAAAAGTGAATTAAAAATATTCGCTAATATCTATAATAAACAAAATATAAAATTATTTTATGTTATTTTTCAATGCCTTAAAGTAATTAATAAAATGAAAAATGGAAAATTAAACATCATTATAAAAACAGCAAAAATTTATAATGATAATCAATAGAATTATACAATTATTTAATACAATTTATAGTATTTTTAAATTATGATGCAATTATTTTCAAAAAATTTGGATTGATCGTCCGGGTCCAAGTTTTTCAACCGGGTCCGGGTATCGGGTCCAACCGGGTCATGAAAAAATCAAAAAAATTTATTTTTTTTATTTATTTAAAAAATTTTGAGTTTTCTTTTCGTAATGATAAAATAAGAGTTTTCAACAAAAATCTTAAAAAAAATGCTTAAATGAGATTCGTCATGAGAACCTGAGAAAGACGTAACAGAATCCAAGAGACCTAACCACTAAGACACAGGGGAATAAATAACACCAAAGCCATGGTTCCACAAAAACTTTAGTTTTCTTATTGCGCTAAAAACCAGCATACACTCGGCAACGAATATCAATAATAAAAAATTGTAGAAGGTTAAAAATATTCTTTATTTTATAATTAAAAAAAAGTTAATTAGCAAAGATTTATATAAGGATTTTGGAGAATAAATAGTTTAAATTAATGTAAAATTTTAATCAATTTTGGCAATGTTTCTTTTGTTTAAAAAAAACATTTTCGTTCATTTTTCAATATTGGCATAAAATTCAGTTGGAATTAATGCAAAATTTTAATCAATTTTTATATTTTCCATTTATAAGATTATGTTTAATGTAAATTAAGCGAAGAATTTTAATCAATTTTTATATTTTCCATTTATAAGATTATGTTTAATGTAAATTAAGCGAAGAATTTTAATCAATTTTTATATTTTCCATTTATAAGATTATGTTTAATGTAAATTAAGCGAGGCATTTTAATCAATTTTTATATTTTCAATTTATAAGATTATGTTTAATGTAAATTAAGCGAAGAATTTTAATAAATTTTTATATTTTCCATTTATAAGATTATGTTTAATGTAAATTAAGCGAAGAATTTTAATAAATTTTTATATTTTCCATTTATAAGATTATGTTTAATGTAAATTAAGCGAGGCATTTTAATCAATTTTTATATTTTCAATTTATAAGATTATGTTAATGTAAATTAAGCGAAGAATTTTAATAAATTTTTATATTTTCCATTTATAAGATTATGTTTAATGTAAATTAAGCGAAGAATTTTAATCAATTTTTATATTTTCCATTTATAAGATTATGTTTAATGTAAATTAAGCGAAGAATTTTAATCAATTTTTATATTTTCCATTTATAAGATTATGTTTAATGTAAATTAAGCGAGGCATTTTAATCAATTTTTATATTTTCAATTTATAAGATTATGTTTAATGTAAATTAAGCGAAGAATTTTAATAAATTTTTATATTTTCCATTTATAAGATTATGTTTAATGTAAATTAAGCGAAGAATTTTAATAAATTTTTATATTTTCCATTTATAAGATTATGTTTAATGTAAATTAAGCGAGGCATTTTAATCAATTTTTATATTTTCAATTTATAAGATTATGTTTAATGTAAATTAAGCGAAGAATTTTAATAAATTTTTATATTTTCCATTTATAAGATTATGTTTAATGTAAATTAAGCGAAGAATTTTAATAAATTTTTATATTTTCCATTTATAAGATTATGTTTAATGTAAATTAAGCGAGGCATTTTAATCAATTTTTATATTTTCAATTTATAAGATTATGTTTAATGTAAATTAAGCGAAGCATTTTAATCAATTTTTAAATTTTCAATTTATAAGATTATGTTTAATGTAAATTAAGCGAAGCATTTTAATCAATTTTTATATTTTCCATTTATAAGATTATGTTTAATGTAAATTAAGCGAAGAATTTTAATCAATTTTTATATTTCCCATTTATAAGATTATTTTTAATGTAAATTAAGCGAAGCATTTTAATCAATTTTTATATTTACCATTTATAAGATTATGTTTAATGTAAATTAAGCGAAGAATTTTAATCAATTTTTATATTTTCCATTTATAAGATTATGTTTAATGTAAATTAAGTGAAGAATTTTATCAATTTTTATATTTTCCATTTATAAGATTTTAATGTAAATTAAGCGAAGAATTTTAATCAATTTGGCAATTTCCCATTTTTTATAATTTATCATAATTTTAACAATAAATAAATATTTCGATTCTTTTCAATTGACTTAA
>SIJG01000168.1:21204-64198 GCA_023374025.1 Heterodera schachtii
CAGTAAAAAAGAACTTTATTGACATTTTTGAATAGGTTTTAATTCAATTTTGTCACATTTCCAATTTTTTCTCATATAATACATAAGGCCAAGGTGTGCCTCATATTTTTGCATTGAATATTCACTAATTTGCATTTTCATATCATTTCTCACAAATGAAATTAACATTTTGCCGTCTCCCTAATTAAAAAATGACTATAAAAATTAATTACCCTGATTAATTAACTCACAGATGGAATTGCATTTGAAATGTTGATTAAAAAATGATGAATAATTAATTGAAGAAGGATTATAGAAAAAGAATAAATTATCATTTTCTTTTAGAAAATTGATAATAAATTAAAAGTCAATTAATTATTTTCAATTTATTTAATAATGTTAATTAAAATATTTTATTAAGAAATTGAATAATACCTATCGAATTATAATAAAAAATATATCAGTAGGATTATCCAAATCTATTTTTTACTTAATTGAATTTGTATATTCTTATTATTATTAAATAATGATGCAATTATTTAAAATGATGATTGATCATCAGTAGGATTATCCGAATCTATTTTTTACTTAATAGAATTTATTATTATTTATTAAATTATGATGCAATTATTTAAAATGGTGATTGATCATCAATAGGATTATCCAAATCTATTTTTTACTTTATATAATTTAATTAAAAACATTGTTTTTTACTTTTGAAGATAGAAATTCCAAATAAAAAAAATATCGCAAATAGGAGAAGAAGAAGAAGACTTTCAAAAAATTCTGATTCACTGACGCATTTTCCGCTCACCCATTTTCCTGTCAAAAATTTATCCAATTTTGTCTTCAATTTCATTCCAAAAGAATTCGGATTTAAATTTCTGATAACTTCATTCAACAAATGTTTCCATATTCACAAGGGAACCATTCCGAACTGTAAGTCGGAAAATGCATAAATATTTTATTAGAGACCCGGATTTTTAGGCACGAAATTCTTAAATAGGCATTTAAAATAGGCACAAAAACGGTGAAAAAAAGGCACAAAATGACAAAAAAGGTGCACCAAAAATTAATAATTTTGGACAAAATTTTTTATCATATTAATAGTGCTGTAAATTTCATGTAAATAAATATTTTTTTTACTGGTTCTCCATGCTTTGAAATGTAGGAAAAACCCTTTATTTTTAGTGTTTCGAACAAAAGTTGGGACTTTTATTTACCATTTTTAAACAATGCCCAAAAATGCAGATTTTCACAATTTTTACCTACAAATATTTTTATTATTAATTTTTAATTAAAATTTTTTTTTGAAAATGTACCCCTAAAAATAACTTTTTTTAAATCTTTAAATTGGTTAAAAGTTATTCTTAAGCATACTTAGGTCTTTTTATGGCAATTAAATAGAGAATGTTCGACCAATATTGTGAACCATATCAATAAATCATAAAGTTATGGGCCTCAAAATTAAATTTTCCCCTTTTGTGGCTTCACATTTGGTGGTCAAGTGGCACGGACGGCTGTCAGCACCAGATTGACTGGCAGTTCGAGTCCGCGTGGGTTTCACAATTTTATCATAATGTTTTTGGGGAGCCCAGAACCCAAATTGGTCAGCTATTTCGAACCTCTACAACCCGAATTCGAACAAATTAAAACCCTACTATATTTTCGATATTTTTGGTATTTTTATTTAAACCTTTTTCCAATTTTATCATAATGCCAATTCTTTCTCATAAAATACGCAGTGCCAAGAAAAGTTTTTTTCACCCAAAAGAAAAATTATAAAATAAATCAAAAATAATCGAAAATAGGAGAAGAAGACAGAGAGAGAAGCATGCTTAATGAAAAATGGACATTCAATAGCATAGGAAAATTAATTATAAATTTAATCAAAATCTAAAAAATAATTCTCAAAATTTCAATAAAAAATTTGTTAGCTTAACTCACTATGCTATAGAAATGCCAAAAACAAATAGGAAAGGATATGCCAAAAGCCCGTTTTTGTACACCAAAAATTTATGAAAATGGCGACGAATTGAAAGTGCGAAATTTGTCAAGGTAGGTATTCATATTCATCTTCCAGATCTACTTTTTCTTCTTTATTTGCCGCATTTTCAATGCTTTATCCAATTTTGCCTTTTCTTCTTTGACATTTTGTTTAGTATTTTCATACAATTTTTCCATTTTTTGCTCAAATTCTTGCCGAAGATTGTCTTCAAATTGGGTTGATAAATAAAATGTATGAAAATACGAGAGAAAATGCCAAGGAAGAAAAGGCGAAATTGGAAAAAGCAAATAAATACATGGCAAATAATGGAGAAAAAAGAAATCTTGAAAAGGAATATGATTACAAATTTGGCACTTTCAATTCATCGCCTTTTTCAAAATTTTTTGTCACAAAATCTGTACTCTTTGAAAATCATTTATATTTCCGTTCCTATTTTTTGGCATTTGAATAACTTAGGGGGTTAAGCTAAGAAATAATTTATTAAAATTCGAAGAAAAAGATTTTTTCGATATTTTCTTGAAATTAATTATGATTTAATTCCCTATGCCATAGAAATGCCCATTTTCATTATGCTTCTGTCAACTTCTCCCATTTCCTGTATTTTTCAATTTATTTCTATTTTTCTTTTAATTTTCTTATGAATTTTTAAATTTTGTTTGGATAAATTTTATTATTTTTTTAGAATTTCATATTTTCTTTCAGGTCGATAATACTTTATTTATTTTGTAATTGAGTAAATATTATCAGTTTGTTTGTTGTGCTTCGCACAAAAGTAACATCATTTTCAATTACAGACCCTATTAAAGGAGTTTTTTTTATGCACGGTTTTCAGATGAAATTGGCACTTAAAGAATTTTAATCAATTTTGGGAATATTTTCCGCTCTTTGTACAAAATAACTTAATAAGTTGTGAGAGAAACTTTCTCCGCTTTTTTGAAGGTTTAGGACTTCACCAAATGATTCAAAAAAACCACCAGCAGAGGGCATATAATTTTTTGGATTTAATTAACAAATAATCAATTTATCATAAAAGATTTTTCTGTTGGCCCTCCATTCTCACTTATTTACTACAATGACAGTAAAATTCGATTTCAAATTTAATGTTTTCCTTGTAGAAATTTAAAAACTCTCTTTTTGGAAATAAATGTCATGCGATCTTCCATTGGGTGGATTACCTTTTTTTCTGATTGTTTATTCCTCAAAAATAATATTAACTTTTTCACAATGACGCCTAATGAAATTTATTTGGCTATTAATATATTTATAAATAGTAATAACTAGGGTTGAGCCCCGACCACTCGGGGGGCAAAATGTCGGGGGTCGGGGACTTCGGGGGGGAGGGGCGACATGTCGGGTGTCGGGGCGGGGAGGAGCTCAATTGTCGGGGGTCGGGGCGGGGAGGAGCTCAATTGTCGGGGGTCGGGGCGGGGAGGAGCTCAATTGTCGGGGGTTGGGGCGGGGAGGAGCTCAATTGTCGGGGGTTGAGGCGGGGAGGAGCTCAATTGTCGGGGGTCGGGGACACCGATCGGAAATGACCAAATTTTATTTTAACCCAAAAAAACCAATTTTTCTTTTTAAATAAATCTTTCTTTTTTCACTTTAATCATCTGATTTCGTTAGCGCCAGTAAGAGTGAGTCCAAGCTGGCCTTTAAGCCAGGGCTTCCATTTCTTTTATTTTTAAGAATGTTCTGATTTTGGCGTAGCGACTAAATTATTCTGATTTCTTAAATATACTTATAGTTTTGAAATTTTATGGCATAATGTCACTATTTTTCAAGAAATTTTAAGGTCTGCCGCAAAATTTTTTTGATCTTTTGATCCCGAATTTTCTGAAATTATAATTTTGCATTTTCCTCCCCAAAATTACCCAAATTGATAATAGGCGACTAAAATATAAAATTTGATCGAAAAAAGTTTTTCGTGATAAATTTTACGAAAAAAAGGGGGGGGTAAAACTTTTTTACCGCAATTTAAAAATAAAAGCTTGACAAATTTTACGAAAAAGGGGGGGGGTTGCGCTTTTGTGTTTCGCCGCGCCGCTCGGCGCGGAAGGCGGGGGACAGGGTCCGCGTTTGCAGATGGCAGCATAGATAAGAGAATGTGTCGGCAGTATGAAGAGAGAGAAAGAGAGAGAAAGAGAGAGTAAAGAACGAAGGAGAAGAAGGAGAGAGAAATAGAAAGAGAGAGTAAAGAACGAGGAAGGCGAAGAAGGAGAGAGTGAAGGGGAGATTGAGAGCGCGTGAAGGCGAGAGAGAGAAAGAACAACAATGGCGAAGCGAAGGCAGGGGGGGCTAGGTCAACGATGGCACCATTTATTGAGGGGGGAGGGATAACCAAACTCTAGGGAATGGAAAATTTATTGCCAATGTTTGAGCATGCTATTTATTCTTTCAAATTTCTTTAGGAATGAGTCGGGTAAAGTACGTTTACGCTAGAGGGAAACGAATGGCATTACAATGTGCCGTTTTAAAAATTAATGTATTTTTTCTTTTTGTTTTCAAATAACATAAATTAATTTTACAGCAGTGGTCAGTGTCGTCTTCACGGCCCGTCAAAAGGACGTACGCCATTCCAGGACGCATCGACAAAGTGTTGAAAACAGTGGAACAACAACAGGTCGGGGATTGGATGTAAAGTGATTTTTCGTTTTTTTCTCATTTCTTAAATTTTTTAGGATGATGTTGTTCTCCGAGTTGAAAAAATGGACTTTTCCCGCGCATGTCCAACACAAGAGTTGCCGGCGCAAGGATCAACAGAACCCAATGGTTTGAACCATGGGATGGGAAGGGTTTTTGAATGATCTTAATTTTTGAAAATTCAAAAAATTCCAGGCACACCGGGACTTGAGCAGCCACCAAATTCACAGCAACGCGCGCCGGTGAATAAAAGGAAGAAGACAGCACCTCAGAAACAGCAACAACAATTACTAAATAATGTTTTTGATCAGAGGATGCACAGGAATGAAATTTTAATTTTAGAAAATTTGACACTTGAAGCGGCGGCGGCACGGAACGACGTTGTTGTGCCACAGGTCCAAACTGAGCCGGAAATGCTGAGTGGTTTAGAGCTTGTGAATCAATTGCCACAATTCATCAAATTTGTCCCTGTTTTTTTGTTTTCAGAACGTACAGGCGGCACCGGAGGATCTGCAAAACGTTGTGGACCAAAATGAGCCGGAAGTGGTGAGTGGTTTAGGGCTTTACAACAATTCATCAATTTTATTTCAGTACTTTTTCAGAACGTGCATTACGCAATCATTGACACAGAGGAGGACAACGAGAATTTGCAAACGAAGAAGAAGATAAGTTTTACCACCAAATGTTTTAAATTGTTAGAGAGCATATTGCACTCACATTTTTTTGGAAAAAAGCTTGAGTGGCACTAGCACTCGCGGTAACTTTTGTGTAAAATTGTTTGAGGGCCCCCGCACTCACAAGTTGAGGGCATTTGCACTCCAAAAATTTTTTTGAAATGTTTGAGGGCATTTGCACTTCAAAAAAAATTTTTTTTTTATAATATTCCATAAAATTGACCCTCTTTTTCTCAAATTAATTTTTAAAAATTTTTTAGACAAGGACGCGCAGCTGGGTACAATAACGAGACGCAAGGCTACGACGCGAGCAAGGCATTGTCATCACTAACAATCAAAAGAACATCAGAGGGATGAAATTGTGTGGAGTCAAAATTTTTTTTTACAAAGATGACCCATTTTGTTCACACATTTAATTATTTTAATTTTAAATTTCACACTTTTTTGATTTCACATTTTCACAAATTTAATTTTTAAAATAAATTCAAAATTTCATTTATTATTGTTTACTTTAAATGGGTATTCAAACGATCGTTTACAGTAATCAAAAGCGGATTATTGCTTTCAAATTCAATGGAGTTGGGTAATTAAAGGAAAAATATAATAAATAAGAGGGCTTTACGGAAATAGTTTGCAAAATTGAAGGTTCAGAGGGAAAATAAGTTAATGTTGCGGAAATGCTTTTCAAAATTGAAGAGTACAGTAATTAAAAGGGAAAATGTGGTAATTAATCAAATGTGTGGATGTTTTTGCAATGTTTAAAAAGAAAGAATAATTGTAATAATAAATAAGGAAATGTTAATAAGAGTAAATAAACGAATGTTGCTGAAATAGTTTCAAAAATGAAGGATTACTGTAGTTAAAGTAAAAATTGGAAAACAGCGCAATGTTTTACGAAAAAATAGTGCAAAATGAGCGGTTTGCTGTAAAAAATAGCAACCAATTTACCGTTATTTATCAAACCCCTGACCACACTGTCCATAAAACTCAGCAAGATTAATTGTACACAAACATAGGCCCCCTTCATTTGGATAAAAAAGCTGATTCGGAAAATGAACATCCTCATCCGGATCGCCCCAACAAAAAAATTGCTTCGTTTCACCTCCGGGTTGTAGGCCCGCCTCCGCTGGGGTCCGAGCAAAAGTTGCTTTGGTCATTTCCTCACGCGTCATTGGCCCATATTGGAGACTGATACGGCCGTGAACGAGTCCCAATCTTGCTCTGTCGCGATTTCGTTTTCTCAAGTTTCGGCATGGCACACAATTTGTCGCATGGCACTCTCTGCACCCTTTAAAGGAAAACTTTCTATGAAAGTCAAGGGTGATGATCCCTTACTTGAAACTCCAAAAAGCGAGGGAGGAAGGGTACTGCGACGAGGCATTTTGCCGATTGCCAACATTGGAACCGGCTTACACATGCAAGACATTGTTTGTGCAATTAACCACTCGCCAAATTCGAGCATTGGAATGTGTCCGGCAGACGTGAAATTTCAAAACGCAGAAGCATTGAGACAAAAATTACATGATGCAGCTGAAAATGTTGTACGACGCAGGCCAAAATACCGCGTGGGAGATCGCGTGCGCATTGAAAAGTACAAGCACGTGTTCCAAAAGGGCTACCTCCCACGCTTCACCAATGAACTCTTCACGGTGGCAGAGGTACACTCTGAGCGTTCGCCAGTTGTTTATCGGTTACGTGATGACAATAATGAAATTATTAGTGGTTGGTTTTACGCAAATGATTTATGCAAAACGCTAGAAGACAAACAACAAAAAATGTATGAAATTGAAAAGATTTTGAAGAAAAAGAAACAGAACGGGGTGGTTTATGCATTTGTGAAATGGAAAGAGTACAGCGCTCGCTTCAATAGTTGGATTCCCGCAAATTCAATTACCGAGAAAGACATATAAAAAGCACGATTTTAACAAAAATGCCTTCAAATTCTTTTTATGGTGTTGTTCCGTCGAACACCAATATTGAAGGAAATAGGACAAATTCTTTCCGAGTGCGTTTACCGCGCAAATTACAATTCAATTCGGAATGGGATGAGGGTCTAGCCGTTATTTTGTATCCCCACTCTTGGCCCTCCATAGGCACCGTGGAGCAACAATTTGTACAAATTGAGTGGCAGACAGGGAATACGGTACGTATCGAAGTTCCGCCATCAAATGTCACCAACCCACATGAGCTTAGCAAAAATTTATACAGGCTACTGGGTGAGGGAAGTGATCCGTTGGCAAAAAAGGTACGCTCAACGCAGAATTCTTTCATGCTTACGATAAACAAGGCTCGCCGTTTGGCCAGAGAAGAGTACATTAAGCGTAAGACTAAAGAAAAACGGGGCGTCCGTGACGAAGAGCTGCTGCTACAGGCCATGTTGACAGATACTGGAACATTGGTTGATCTCAACAGCGTGGCCCAATGCCTTCTGGCACGTGAAAAGCGTGCCGAAACTAGCAAGTACCTTTGAGAACGCCAGTTGCCCAAAATTAAAAATGGACCGACTTTTTTGTGGATTTGGCCAATTTTGATAAAAAATGGTATTTCCAATTACTATCTGTGCTTCACTTTTGGCACTTTTTGGGCCCGGCAAATTACTCAAAAAGTGGGCCCAACTTTTTATGATTAATTTTAATTTCAAAATTCAAATAGTATTTCCAATTATTATCAGTGAAAACCCTTTGCTTTCAAAATGACTGCGGGGATCTTTGTTTATAAATTGTCTTAGGCGGAGTATAATTAAATAATAATTATAGGAAACAAATAACAACAATAGATGGTCCTGATCCAATTAAGATTCTTAGACTGGCGTAGAATTGGCGAAGGCCGAACAGCTTGCCGCAGACGGTGTGATCGGCTCGCTAAACGATCTTTCCCGCATATTTTCGATGCGTGCAATGCAAATGAATTCGTCCAAATGCTTCTTATTGTCAAGAAGTGTGACAATATAGTTCATAAGCATTGCACTTTGTCCACCTTTGCCCTTGATGTCCATCAGTCTCGTGAAGACTTTGCCCTTTAAAAAAATTCCATTTTCTAACTTAATTCTAAGTTAACAATAAGCACACATACACTTTTGAAGCCCAGAACTGTGCTAGCCACTCGTTTTGAGATTCTGTTCTCCAATAAGATCGTCTCGAATTTGATGAATTTTTCTTCGTCATATCCGTAGGACTTTTCCCCTAGGGAACGCTTAAGCTTGTCCTCAAAATTCTAATTTAAAAAAAAAATTTTGAATTTAAGTACCATGAACGAATCGTCGGCTGTCATTTTGATCACATCTCCCGCGATGTTCTTCTGTGCCGGCAGTTTGGGACATTCTTTTGGCTTCCCGTCTAGCTTTGGCGAAGCTGATGGTACCTTTATTATGTCGGAAAGCCCTGAGAAGTCCAATTGAAGTCTATAAATAAGTTTAAGATCTCAGTTAGAAAAGGTAGATCACCCAAACAAATTCTCAGGTGGAACAAGTTTCCGTCCTTTTCGACAGTCTCCTGGATGTACGTTGTGTATTTCTTGTTGAGTTCAGCTAAGGCATTGCTCTTTGCTTTCTCGTTGGAAATATCTTCGATAAGAAGAGAATTCTGACGCTTCAAACCACGAGCGAGTTCCTTCTGCTGACCACACATAGCCGTCATTTCTGCCATGGCACTGTTCATTTGGTCCATACCAGTGTCAAATTTGAGCAGGATTGCTTTTTCATCAGCATTTTCGGTCGGAGGGCTCTCGGGTTCGTTTGAAGCAAAGGTTCCATTATGGCACACAATTAGTCCAAATGAAAAGAAAAAGAAGACTGACTAACTACACTTCCTTTTATAGACTCCAAAGCTTACCCGAAATTGGGTCTCGGACCCCGCCCCCCCCCCCCCTCCTCGCCTCCAAAGCCTACCCCACTAAATAGTGCGAAGTTGTGCGCGCGACACGCAGCCCTTTGTTGAACAGGTGCTGAGCCACCAAAATTACGCTGACTCCCCAATTGTGTGAGCCACGGGTGAAGAGAGCGTCCAAATATTGCTGACTCATCCCCACCACCAAATCATCCAGCACCAGCAAGGTTTTTTCTTTTTTGGCGCACTCCCGCACTTGTTCCGTGCGTGGGACGCCGCTGTGTACAGTGGCTGGCACATTGCCAATTTCACCAGCGCGCTGCAGATTCATTATATTTGTGTTCAGCTCCCCATAGCTATAAATAATGCGTTCTATAGGGGTAGAGATCATTGTGTTCAAATTTCGCAACAGACGCATTATCCACTCTGACTTTCCACTGCCTGTGCTCCCAGACACAATCATTGTGAATGGATGACGAAATTGCCCATCCTCCCTCTTAAATTGTTGAAAGGCGTCCATTTTACTTTTTTATGTAATTTTCTTTTTATTTATAGTTTTTCTTTTCACAGATTAAAAAATGGATTTAATTCTTGCCACCGATTGGATAAACAACGCTTATCCCGAAATGGATTTACAAGACACCAACAAAGAGAAAAAAATACAACAAACAAATTGGTTGAGGATGAGGATCCCAGCTGGATCAGCCTCATTGACGAGGAGATGAAGCGCGAGCCGCTAGCCCCAATTGGTGAGGATTCGTCAGCAACAAGTTGTGTTTGTTTTAATATGACGTTTAAATTTTAAATTAGGCACTCCAAAAAAGTGTGGTTGCGCCGAACGCCGTCGCCCCGTTCCGCTCGTGGACCACCTCTGCAAGCGGTTCAAATGCAGTGCCCATGAGCTGCATGTGCTTTTCAAAAGCCTTGAGAAACGCCGGGACATTGTGGAGCATTTGCGCTCCGTTCAGTTGCGCACCGCCCACCTGCGCCCGTCCGTGCGCAATTTTCCGGTCCGCTGTAATGACCTGTCCATCCTGGACACCCACTCGGCCCCTGCTTACCGAGGCTACCTCGGCATAACGGTTTTTTATTTATTTCGTTTGTCGGAAACAAAAATTTTCAAGGTCCGGATGCACTACTACATAAAACACGGCATCCGCTTGCGCCACCCCAATTTGCCGTGCGTCGTTGAATTTGGAGGCGGAGATCATAAAACTTTTTTCCCTCTTGAAATTTTGTCCATTGTTTTGTAGATGTATTCAATTTCCAATTGTACTGTTGTTTTTAAAATAAATGTTCAACCATTAACTCGAGAGCAATTTTTGGCAATTGCGCAACGTGGCGCAAACACCGAATACAACCCCAGGCGCTTCCACGCTATCATCATGCGCATCCGTACAACAGCGGGCAAAACTGTGGCTGCGCTCGTCTTCCAATCGGCGCGTGTGGTCCTCACCGGAGTGCCCCACCCAAGCAGTGCGAGTAAAATGGCGGCACGCGTTTTGCGGCGCATCCAACACACACAGAGCATCACACTGGGCATCCACCAGCTGCGTGTGGTCAACATTGTCGGTGTTCAAACCTTCCCCCAACGAATCAGTGTTGAGCGACTCCAAAACACGCTGGGTGGCATCTATGACCCAACAATTTTCCCAGCCCTTCGTTGTAAATTGTTGAATGGAGTCACGTGCCTAATTTATATTTCGGGGAAGGTCATTGTCACTGGGGCAAAGTCTCTTGATATTTTGCACCAGTCATTTACCAATTTATCTAATATTGTACCCGACTATTTCCGTAAATGATTTATTGATCACATGATTTGTACAAATTTAAATAAACAAAATAAATTTTAAAAAAAAAATCACAATCAAAACCACCCAGAGTGCCCCGGCTGGGCGGGGTCGTGGTCAACCAAATTTCTTTTTCGTCGCTGCGTCCGTTGTCCATCGTTCGGCGGTCCATCATCCTCCACAAAGCCAAAGGGGCGTCTCTCTGTTGTCTCACTCTCTCCCCCCCCCATCTCTCTTTCTCTCCTCTTCCATCTCTCTATCTCCTCTCTTTATCTTTTCTCTCTCTCTTTATATTGTCTCTCTTTCCTCTCTCTCTCTCTTTCTCTCATATCTTTCTCTTGGCTCTCTCTCTCTCCTTTCCTCTCTTCCCTTTTCCTTGTTTCTCTTTCTCCCCTCCTCTCAATCTATCCTCTCTTTCTCCCTGCGGGACGACCGCACGCGTTACCTACTCTACCCCTCCCACCCGCGGGGAAAGAGAAACATGCACTGCACTCTCTCTCTTCTAACCTTCCTCTCTCTATTATAGTATCAACTATATTTTTTAATTTTCTGTTTCTTTTTTCTATTGAAACAAAACATCACAAAAGGCAAAATTCAAAAAGGCAAAAAAGTGGGCGGGGCATTTACTCGATTAGTATAGAGTAAGGGATAATACCAAGGTGTGCCTCATATTTTTCTATTGAATATTCACTAATTTGGGTTTCTTGATGACCTTTCATAAATGCAATTAGCATTTTGTCATCGACCTAATTAATTAAAATGGGTTAGTAAAATGAATTCCCTAAAACAATTACTCACCGATGGACTTGCATTTAAAATTGGAATTAAAAAAGGATGAGTAATAATTATAAAAGAAATTACAGAGAAAAAATAAAACATTATTTTTTTCTTAAAAAAAATTAAATGATCAAACGAAAATAAAAGCTCATTAACAATAATTTTCAATTTAGCCTCATATTTTTGAGGAGTTCAATTGTCGGGGGTCGGGGCGGGGAGGAGCTCAATTGTCGGGGGTCGGGGCGGGGAGGAGCTCAATTGTCGGGGGTTAGGGCGGGGAGGAGCTCAATTGGCGGGGGTGGGGGCGGGGAGGAGCTCAATTGTCGGGGCGGGGAGGAGCTCAATTGTCGGGGGTCGGGGCGGGGAGGAGCTCAATTGTCGGGGGTCGGGGCGGGGAGGGGCGCAATTGTCGGGGGGCGGGGCGGGGAGGAGCTCAATTGTCGGGGGTCGGGGCGGGGAGGAGCTAAATTGTCGGGGGTTAGGGCGGGGAGGAGCTCAATTGACGGGGGTCGGGGGGGGAGGCGTCTAATTGTAGGGGGGCGGGGCGGGGAGGCGCCAGTTTGTCGGGGGTTAGGGCGGGGAGGAGCTCAATTGACGGGGGGTAGGGCGGGGAGGAGCTCAATTGTCGGGGGGCGGGGCGGGGAGGAGCTCAATTGTCGGGGGTTAGGGCGGGGAGGAGCTCAATTGTCGGGGGTCGGGGCGGGGAGGAGCTAAATTGTCGGGGGTTAGGGCGTGGAGGAGCTCAATTGTCGGGGGTCGGGGCGGGGAGGAGCTAAATTGTCGGGGGTTAGGGCGGGGAGGAGCTCAATTGTCGGGGGTCGGGGCGGGGAGGAGCTCAATTGTCGGGGGTTAGGGCGGGGAGGAGCTCAATTGTCGGGGGTCGGGGCTTATTTAAAATGGTGATTGACCATAAGTAGGATTAACCAAATCTATTTGTTACAATAAAATTACTTTTTTCTTTAATAAATTAAACGATCAAATAAGAATTAAAAGCTAATTATAATTATTAGCATCAATTAATCTTAGAAATTTTTTTTTGTGGTTTTTTTGGTTTTTTTTTTGTTTTTTTATTTACATAAATTTAACTTAAAATTTTGAAATTTTTTTTGTTTATTTTATATAATAATTAATTTTTATAAATTTTCATAATCTTTTGGTTATTGTTTTTATTCTCAAAATGCTTTTTTTGAATATTCATTTTTCGGATATTTATTGTTATTATTTATAGGAAAAGTGTTTAAATAATAAAAAATGGCATTTGAAAGAATTATTAAGTTAAAATTTTGTAAATTATATTAAATCAATTTTGTGTATAATCTAGAATTAACAAAATTCTGTTTAAAAACAACAAAAAATGGTAAGAAATTTTTCTTAATTTTTCTTTTATAAGTTAAGAAAACCAAAACATTTAACCAAACGGACAAATAAAAATTGGAATTGTAATCGATAAAAATAATTAAGTTGAGCCTAAAGTATCCTGATTTTATTGTAAAAATTAAAAGAAATTTCGTTGAGTTTCAGAGAAGTTGTGGTCAAAAAGGCTTACCAAATTAATTTATGAAATTTACAAGCCACAACTTTTTGAAACACAACCAAATTTTTTGAAATTTTACAGGCAAATAGAGGACACTTAAGCTATCAAATAATACCAAGGTTGATTAATTTGGATGTTTCTACAAAAAGTTATGGCACTGATCAAAAATTGATCATTTTTATGGTGATCAAAATATTCAACTAGCCCCATTATTTAAAAGTCAAATAGTAGAGAATTTTGTGCTCTTTCCAGTGGGCTTTCCCATTTTCTCTAGAAAAGATTTCCTAACCCCCTAGGAATTTTAAATTTTCCCGATTTTCAGTGTATTTTGGGGTGTCCCGTTCACTAGGAATGAGTGATCTGATCAAGTTGGTGTAAGAGACTTTTTTGCTCAGCACCAAAAGTTATGCAAGCATGAATTATTTTAAGTTTTTAAATGAACTATAAGATAGTTTTTCAGGTTTGAGTCAATTTTGGGGGATTATATTTCTCTCATAAAATGTAATTTGTTGGGGAAATATTAAAATAATAAATCGAAATTTTAATTATGGTCTGAAAATCTAATTAATAGATTAAAATAATTATATATTAATTAATTAAATTATTTATTCCGTACTGAAATGACCCGCCTCTTCTGATCCCCCCTCACCCATACTTTTGACACTTCGACTCACCACGGAATGTGTTATGTTTTGGGCAGGAATAAATAACGCGCAAAAGTTTCACGACTTTAATGGTTATGCGAAAAAAGCAACTAAAAAAACACTGCCTACGGGAAATTATTCTAAAATTTTTAGATTATTCTTTGGCTAAGGACAATTTTGGACGATGAAAATGAATTTTCAAGCATAAAATACCCAGGCATTTAAGGCCAAAAATGTTCAGGATTTGTGCCAGGCCTATTTTAATGGGCTTATCAGTGACCAGGAATAGAGCCCCTAAATGACCGGTCTAAATCCGAGCTAAAGGGTTCTTTTACACAAAGAAAAATTGCGACGACACTGCCAGTGTTGTCCGGCTCCACTCTTAACCAGTCGGCACCGAAAAACGAGTCAAGGCCGAACAAGTTCAATGTGTACCAAAGCAAGATGAAACGACAGTACGATCAGCACCATGACACTTCTGATTGTCAATTCAAAATTGGTGACACAATTTTGACACTCAATTGTGATCGGTATGGTAAGCCATCATGGCTTGAAGGTAAAATTGTTGGTGGTAAAAATTTGGCCTGGAAGGTCAAAATTCTTTCTTTGGGCATTGTGGTTAATCGCCACAAAAATCAAATTCGGTCAATTATTCCCAAAATCCCAATTTCAAAAGATTTTGTCGAAGAACAGAGACCAAATTCGCCAACAAAGACCCCGACAACAAAGAACAATCAGCCCCATGGGTTGAGGCCTATCCAGCAAAATTCCATTTTTATCGCGTCCTCAGCGTGAACAACGCCCGGGAAACGATTGAACATCGACCCAAGAAATTGAGGGAAAATTTCAATTAAATGGGGGAGATGTTGTGGATTTGACAATTTAAATATATTTATTATTTATTGACACGATTCCATGTGTCGTCGTTGGAAATGTTTATTTAATGTTGACCCTTTCACTCATTCGGGTCACTTGCCGTTCTCTCCTCATTTCTATTTATTGATTGTCTTCCCTCCTTCATTCATTTATTTATTTGTTATTTCTTATTTATTATTCTGTTTGTCTTTGCTTTAATAAAGTGTGTAAGCTAAAGACATAACAGACACGAATTTAGCTTTTCTTAAATTCAAAATACGCCGATTTCGGTATTCTTTTTCCCGAAATTACCGAACTTCTTTTGTATTTACCATCATAAGAACAGTGTTCGTCGAGATTTGGAAGATCTTCGAAGACGTCAATCCCATCAAATATCTTATCAATGTCTTCTTGTCCATCACTATTAACACATTCGCAACTATTTATTATGCAACATAATATAATATTTAAGAATATAAAAAAGGCATGCGTCATGTTTTTGCTCTATCCTAAAATGATTAAAAACCAAAAATATTTAAAAAAATTAATAATATGTATAATTATAAAGAAAACGGCGTGAACAAAAAATATAATATTATATTACTCGAATAATGAATGGATGGAGATTAAATTTCAATTTTATGTGATTTATAATCAATATAAAATTTAGAATCAATAATTTCCAATGCTTTATTTTGAAGATAATAATTTGCGCATAATTTTTGTGCGTCTTTATGTTGATGACTTAATTTCCGTCATCGAAAGACTGAATGAAATTTTGGAATATTTTTTTGCGAAATATTCTTGGCAAAAGGACATTGAACTTTATTTGAAAAATGAGGGCGAATTGAATTATGAAATTAAAGGGGAGGAAAATGATGAAATTAAAGAAGAGGAAAATTGGTTTCTTAAATTTAAACAAAATTTATTGAAAAAATTAACGGATCAAAAAATGAGCAAAAAAAGAGAAAGATAAATTTATCAAACGAAATTGAACAAAATCTTAGGCAAGAATTTGAGCAAAAAATAGAAAAATATGTATGAAAATGCGTAATAAAATGCCAAGAAAGAATTTCGTCGCAATTTTCATCATTTTTAAAGGCACAAAAGCAGTGCTATGCAAATCATTTCCTATTTTTACTGTTTATTTTTGGCATTTCAATAGCATAGGGAGTTAAGCTAACAAACATTTTATTGAAATATGAAAAATATTTTCGATTTTTGCTGAATCCGATTTAGAATTAATTCCCTATGCCATAGAAATGTGTGTCTTTCATTGGGCATGTTTCTGTCTTCTTCTTCCATGTTCGATTATTTATCAATTTATTTTGCAATTTTTCTTTCACTTTTCACTGTTTTTCTTCTGTCTCCGGTTTGCTTTTCAAATTAAATTTCATATTTATATTTAAATAAAAATTAAAATAATATTTTCTATTTTCTTTTCATTTTGTCAGAAGAACAACTACAAAATTCGTCTGTCGCAAGTCGACACATCTTTTTTGCAAAAAAAAATGCTCGTTGGACAGAACGGATTTCAAAAAACTAATTCGTCGTAAGTTTCATAAATTTTTGGTTGTCAATAAATCCGTGATCTTCTTCTGGTAGTTGCTGTTCTTCTTTTTTTTCATTTCTTATTATTTAATTTTTCATATTTATACATAATTAAAAAAGAAAAAATTTTGAAAAATCAAAAAAATTAGCTTAATTTAAGGATTCAAATTTGAATTAATAAGCCCTGTCCTCTGGATTATACCTGTAAAAGGAGAGACTTGTTGTTTATTTATTTGTTGAATTTTTGATCATTTTGTGAAAAGTATTTTTATGAAAAAGAATTTAAACCGCTAAATTTGTCATTAAATTTATTTTTCAGAGCGTTCGTTTCTTCATAATTTGACGCTTTTCTATTGCTTTTTCCAATTTCGCCTTTTCTTTCTTGGCATTTTCTTTAGCATTTTCATAAATTTTTTCTAAATAATTTTATAATTAAAATAGTTACGTAACTATTGACTTTTTTAGAAATTCCTTAACATAAATACAACAAAAATTAAAACCCCCCCCCCACTAAGAAAGATATTTTTCTTAGCATTTTGGGGCAAATTTTTTATCAATATAACAAATGTTTTTCGAAAAAAACAATGAATTAAATAATTTTAAAATAGCACTTATTTTGGCATTTTTTAAATTCTACAACAGAATATACAATATTAATATAAAAGTAAAAGCGAGCAAAAGAAAATCCAAATAATTTTTATGAATAATGAGGAAATGTAAATCAGCAAAAGGCAATGAATTTCATGTAAAAGAAGGAATTTTCATATGAAATGTCGACGAAATCAAATCTCCAAATTTGCCAACAGAATCCTTTATCATATTTTCTTTTTTGTTCATTATTTGCCGCATTTTCAATTGTTTTTTCCAATCTTTCTTTCTCTCTCTTCTCTTTTTTCTAACTCTCTATCGCATTCTCCCCGCCTTTTATATCCCAGAGAATCGGGTAAGAACCCTAGATTAATCTTGCTCTAGGGTTTGAAAAACTATCAACAAAATTCATGAAATCGGTTAAAAAAAGCAAAAGTATTCTTTTTTCAATAAAACTGTTAACAAATTGCAATCAAATTTTAAAAAGTTTTCAAAGCGGCTCATAACGGCACCGCCTGGCCCCCCCTCCCTATGTTCCCAAAAAGTTTTTCTCAGGCTTATAAATAATTACTTAACGCCTTGAACGAAAAAAACTATTTCTAAAAAATATTCGAAATAGCCTAACAACAAATTGAAGAAACTTTATTAAAAAAATATGAAAAATGAAAATTGCATAAACAAATAATAAAAATGGAAAAGAAGACAAAACAATTTCAATAAAAATCAAAAACCAATTTTAATTGGGAAAGATCAGCGGGATTGCCCAGATTTTGTTGACTACCAAAAATTAAATGGTGATGAATCGAAAGTGCCAAATTTATCTTTAGATTACTTTTCCAGAACTTCTTTTTCTTCAATTTCGTCTGTTTTTGATTTTTCGTTTTCCAATTTCTCCTTTGCTACCTTGGCATTTTCTTTGGGATTTTCGAATGCATTTTCCATTAATCCGTCAAATTCTTTACGAAGTTCGGCAATATTCGTTTCTCTATCAGTTTTTGACGCATTTTCCCAAACCTTCTGTTGAATTTCGTAATTTAATTCATTCATATTTTCCAAATTCATCTCCCAAATATTATAGACATTCCTCAATTCATTTTCGCTTTTTTGCCAAAACAATTTGGAAATTTCATTCATTGTTATGATAACTTCAATTAAACTTTTCGGGTCAGATTCTATAATAAAAGTTGGCTTCACCAATGGTGGCAATTGGTTCGTCATCTTCGGATGTTTAGCTGAAAAAATTATTATCATTATTATTTTTAAATTAAAAATTCAAAATAATTTAAAACTCAAACAAACCTTCAGCATAAATCAGGAATAAATATTCATATAAAATGCACAAATATTCGTGATATTTTTGGCATTCTGTCCGTTCATATTCTTCAAGTTCATCTGCAATTTTGTCACATTTCTAGGGCTGCTAATTTTATGTAAATACATTTTTTTTCCTGGATTCTCCATAGCCTAATTAGTAGGAAAAACACTTTCTTTTTTGTGTTAGCGAACAAAAGTTGGGACTTTTATTTACATATTTTTACATATTTTCGGGTTTTTCTACATATTACATATGTACATATTTTTATACATATTTTGGACTTTTTCGCATTTTTTTGTACATATTTTGCAATTTTTGAGGATTTTTTAAGGACAATTTTTTCGTACACTTTTTTTTTTATATATTTTGAGAATTTATAGAAAATTTTTTATGAAAAATTAAAAATTTTGAAAATATATCCATAAAAAATCTATTTTTTTTTTTCAAAAATTGAGATATCAAAAATAATTTTTAAAATAATAAAAAGTGATTCTAAGCCAATTTAGGTAATTTTTAATGCATTTTTGCCTGTTTCATGCCCTTGACTAGGAATTTTTTTCCAAAAAAAAAATAACCATTAAAAAATTTTTATTACATATTTTAGTACATATTTGGGGGTTTTTGTACATATTTCATACATATTTTAGAATTTTTTATACATATTTTATTTACATAATTCGCAAATTTTCTTACATAAAATTAGCAGCCCTACACATTTCCAATTCTTTCTCATATAATACACAATGCCAAGGTATGCCTCATATCTAGGGATACGATTTATAGTTGCTAAAAACTGCCAAATAATTAGTTTTTAGTTTCTAAAAAACCCCAAAAATAGTCCTAAAAATGGGTAAATAGTTGCTAAAAATTTCAAATTTAGGGGTGTAAAATCGTAAAATTTTACCAAAAAAAAGGTAACAAAATTAAGTCAAATCAGTATTGAGATAAATAATTTTTAAAATCACAAATTCTTGTCAAAAACAAAAAAATTTGGAGATGAATTTTTGAGAAATTTTCTCTTATGGGTGTATTTTTGAAAAAAATTTTAAGTCGATTCTTAGGGGTATATTTCTGAAAAGTTTCAAAAAGTTGGTCCTTAGGGGACCATTTTTCCTTTTTATTGCATTTTTGTTAACAAATTTTGGGCAAAACGCCAAAATAGTTGAAAATAGTTTTTTTCAAAAATTTATAGTTTTTAGTTGCTAAAAAATAAAAAACTATAAAATAGTTGCTAATAACTCGAAAAGTAGCTTAACAACCCCCCTAAAAAACATGTTTTCGTGCATTTACGGGGAGTTTAGGAAAAAATAGTGAAAAAACTATAAATCGTATCCCTACTCATATCTTTGCTTTGAATATTCACTGATTTGTATTTTCTGATCATTTCTTACAAACGCAATTAGCATTGCGTCGTCTCCCCAATTAAAAATAATTAGACAAAATAATTATTCTTTGGTTTGCTCGATAAATTAAATTTACCCCATTCTCGATGATATTTATATTAATCTAAATATTTTGAAAATCCATTTTATAGATAAAATTTATAAATATGAAAAAGAAAAACAAAGTCGAGACAGAAGGAATATCAGTGAAAAGTGAAAGGAAAATTGAAATAATCTGAAAAGCCAATGAATTTCGTTGAGACGAATGTATTTTTCATGAAAATGGCGACGAAATGAAAGCGCCAAAATTGTCATAATATTCTTTTATTAGATCTTCTTTTACTTCATCATTTGCTGCATCTTGAATTGCTTTTTCCAATCTTGCCTTCTCTTCTATGGCATTTTTACACATTTTTTCCATAAATTCTTTTCGAAGGCTGATAATTTCACCTTCATATTTGAATGGTGAATTTTCCCCACTTTTCACCTTTCTCATTCCGTAATGCAAATCCTCTTCATTTCGCAAATTCATCCCCATGTAATGGTTCAATAACTTTTCAACTTTTTTCCAAAAACATTTCCAATAAAGATTAAAACTTTTGACAACATCAATTAAACTTATAGGGAATCTCCCTAAACTAAATATTGGCTTCACCAGTGGTGGCAATTGTTTCGACACCTTCGGGTTTTTAGCTTAATAAATTATTATCATTATTATTTTAATAAATAAAAAACAAAATATAGTAAAAATCAAAAAACCTTTAACATAAAATCGAAAGAAATATTCATATAAAATATCCAAATATTTGCGATATTTTTGGCATTCTGTCCGTTCAAATTCAGTTAATTTATCCGCAATTTCGTCACATTGCCTGAAGCCAACTTTTATTATAGAATCTGACCCGAAAAGTTTAATTGAAGTTATCATAACAATGAATGAAATTTCGAAATTGTTTTGGCAAAAAAGCGAAAATGAATTGAGGAATGTCTATAATATTTGGGAGATGAATTTGGAAAATATGGATGAATTAAATTACGAAATTCAACAGAAGGTTTGGGAAAATGCGTCAAAAACTGATAGAGAAACGAATATTGCCGAACTGCGTAAAGAATTTGACGGATTAATGGAAAATGCATTCGAAAATTCCAAAGAAAATGCCAAGGTAGCAAAGGAGAAATTGGAAAACGAAAAATCAAAAACAGACGAAATTGAAGAAAAAGAAGTTCTGGAAAAGTAATCTAAAGATAAATTTGGCACTTTTGATTCATCACTCTTTAGTTTTTGGTAGTCAACAAAATCTGGGCAATCCCGCTGATCTTTCCCAATTAAAATTGGTTTTTGATTTTTATTGATAATTGTTTTGTCTTCTTTTCCATTTTTTATTATTTATTTATGCAATTTTCATTTTTCATATTTTTTTAATAAAGTTTCTTCAAATTGTTGTTAGGCTATTTCGAGTATTTTTTAGAAATTGTTTTTTTCATTCAAGGCGTTAAGTAATTATTTATAAGCCTGAGAAAAACTTTTTGGGAACATAGGGAGGGGGGGTCAGGCGGTGCCGTTATGAGCCGCTTTGAAAACTTTTTAAAATTTGATTGCAATTTGTTAACAGTTTTATTGAAAAAAGAATACTTTTTCTTTTTTTAACCGATTTCATGAATTTTGTTGACAGTTTTTCAAACCCTAGAGCAAGATTAATTTAGGGTTCTTACCCGATTCTCTGGGAAAGAAAAGTCGGGGAGAATGAGATATTGCGGCAATACCCAGAAAGAAATAGCGAAATTGGGAAAAAACAATTGAAAATGCGGCAAATAATGAACAAAAAAGAAAATATGATAAAGGATTCTGTTGGCAAATTTGGAGATTTGATTTCGTCGACATTTCATATGAAAATTCCTTCTTTTACATGAAATTCATTGCCTTTTGCTGATTTACATTTCCTCATTATTCATAAAAATTATTTGGATTTTCTTTTGCTCGCTTTTACTTTTATATTAATATTGTATATTCTGTTGTAGAATTTAAAAAATCCAAAATACGTGCTATTTTAAAATTATTTAATTCATTGTTTTTTTCGAAAAAAAAAATTTATGAAAATGCTAAAGAAAATGTCAAGAAAGAAAAGGCGAAATTGGAAAAAGCAATAGAAAAGCGTCAAATTATGAAGAAACGAACGCTCTGAAAAATAAATTTAATGACAAATTTAGCGCTTTAAATTCTTTTTCATAAAAATACTTTTCACAAAATGATCAAAAATTCACCAAATAAATAAACAAGTCTCTCCTAGTTTTACAGGTATAATCCAGAGGACAGGGCTTATTAATTCAAATTTGTAAATTAAGCTAATTTTTTTGATTTTTCAAAATTTTTTCTTTTTTAATTATGTATAAATATGAAAAATTAAATAATAAGAAATGAAAAAAAAAAGAAAGAACAGCAACTACCAGCAGAAGATCACGGATTTTATTGACAACCAAAAATTTATGAAACTTACGACGAATTTGTTTTTTGAAATCCGTTCTGTCCAACGAGCATTAATTTATTATTTATGTTTTTTTTTGCCAAAAAAGATGTGTCGACTTGCGACAGACGAATTTTGTAAGCTTAATTAAGAATTTATTTAATTTCATTGAATGTAAACTCTTACCCATGACCAATTATAATCGAATTTTGTAATTATTTTATATTTATAATCATTTAAATAATTTTGTATCCATGGATTGTCTTTTTTTGCCCTTTCTTCCGCTTTTTTGAACATTTTCTTCAAATTTTCTTCAAAATTTTGTTTAATTATTTCTTCAACAATTTCATTTGTTTGCCATTCATTCGCTGTGTCAATTGCCAATTCCAAAAGTATTTCATTAATTGACTTTTCTTTTTCATTTTCCAATTTAAATTCATAATTTAATCTCTCCTCATACAATAATTTTGGTTTCAAAATCAACCATTGAAGACATTGAGCGAATGTATGTCGACGAAGTTTAAATATGAAATAAAGATGCGCAATTTTCACTAGACAATGCACCACATGAGTTATTAACCCATCAATTTCAAATTTTTGTTCTTTTATTACAAATTTTGGCTTCACTGTAGGAATTCCGGCATATTCTCTGCGCAAATATTCGAACAAAATATCCAAATATTTTCGAAGGCATTCTGTCCGTTCATATTCACCAAGTGTCACGTCAATTTTGTCACAGTGCCAATTATTTTTCAAAAAATACACAATGCCAAGGTAAGCTTCATATTTATCCTTTGAATATTCACTGAATTGAATTTCTTTCTCTCCTTTCATAAATGCAATTAGCATTTTGTCCTCAACCTAATTAATACAAATTTTCGCAATTAATTTATACACTTTAAACTCACTGCTTGGATTGCATTTGAAATTGAATTTGAAAAAAGATGGCTTAAAATTATAAAACAAGCCGAATAAAGCATTGAGTTTTCCTTAATAAAAACGGGAAAAAAACATATAGTTTTCTCAGTTGTTGAAAACGATAAAATTAACCAAAAAGAAGTACGGTAAAGCATTTAAACGCGTATTAAACCAATTCATGATCCGAAGAAAAATTTCAAAAATGCCAACAAATTTAAATGTTTGAGTTTTAAAGGTAAATAATATTAATGATTAAGAAAATTGTTGAAGCAGCGTTAAAAAATACTTTATAATTTTGTAATTAAAATATATTATTAGCAGTGATTTTTATAAAGATTTTGAAGCATAATTATTTCAAATTAATGTAAGATTTAAATCAATTTTTGTGTTTTCCTTTCATTTGATTACGTTTATGTTTAAAATAAACGAAGAATTTTAATCACTTTTGGCAATTTTTCATTTTGGATAAACATTTTGGCCAATTAGTTAGAATTGATGTAAGAATTTAATCAATGATTATGTTTAATGTTTAAATAAAATGTAATAATTTTTCATTTTGCATAAACATTAGGCATTTTTATAAAAAATTAGTTAGAATTAATGTAAGATTTTAATCAATTTTGGTGTTTTCCATGCATTTGATTACGTTTATTGTTTAAATTAAACGAAATTTTCATCATTTTTGGCACAAATTTTGAAAAAGACCAAAAAGAATTATGCCTCTCAATTGAGAGATAGATTTACTAATTGAGGAGGAAATAATTTTTTTAAAAATTTTTCGTCATTTAAAAAAAATAATTTTCCGAATTTATGTAGCAGAAAAATTCCGTTTTATTTTGAGAAAAAGTTCTGGTTTTATTTGAAAAATAAAAAAATTTACCGGCTCTCAAAAAGATAATTTTAAATTTGTAATCATATCATCTTGAAGATTGTGTTTTTCTTCATTATTTCCACCTTTTCAATTGCTTTTTCCAATTTTGCCTTTTTTTCTTGGCATTTTCTTTCGTTTTTTCATACATTTTTTCCATTTTTTTTTTCAAATTCTTGCCTAAGCTTATATTCAATTTCGATTGATAAATTTGCAAATTTATTTCACTTTTTCAGCGCATTTTTTGGTTAATTAATTTTTTTTCAAAATATTTTGTTTAAATTTATTAAACCAATTTTCCTCCTCATTAATTTCATAATTCAAATCGGTCTCATTTTTTTGAAATCCAATTCATTGGGAAGGAGAAAAGTGGGAAAACCCATCAAAAGATGAAACGGAAACAAAAATTACAAAACTTCTAAATTTGAACAAAAATGGAAAGAATGTATGAAAATACGAAAGAAAATGCGAGGAAGAAAAGGAAAAATTGGAAAAAGCAATTCAAAGCCTTTCTCCTTTCTGGTTTTTTTCGTATTTTTTCTTCTTCCTTTCGAATGCATCTTTTTCAGTTTTTTTTTAATTTTGTATTTATAAATTACACTTTTTATTTATTTAAAAAAATGTTTGGTATGCTTTTTAAGCAATTAAAATCGCTTGATTTTCTTTGAACTTAGTGAAATTTATGTCCATATTTTTCGAACCCTTCTTTTTTAAAATCATCATTAAAATCCCTATGATAAAAATGGTGATGCGACATTTGTGGCGCTGAAACTTGCGGCGCAGACATTTGCGGCGCCCAGTCAAAGCGACACTTGCGGCGCAGACACTTGCGGCGAGGACATTTGCGGCGCCGACATTTGCGGTGCGACACTTGCTGCGCCGACAGATGCGGCGCCCAGTCAAAAGGACATTTGCGGCGCCGACACTTGCGGCGCCCAGTCAAAATGACATTTGCGGCGCAGAATTAAATGACCCCAAAAATTATTTGAACAATTTATTTAAGTTAACAGAATGTTATTTTAAGTTTATTTTTAATATGACTAATTTAACAATAATTTTGCAACCTAATCACAAAGATAACGTTTGCCGTTGTAAAAAAATATTCAAAAACCTTTCACTTCGCCCCACCCAGCCTTTTCAAACTATAAATGGGATACTGTAATAAAATATTTTCATTCGCATTAAAAAAGAGGAAGAGCACCAACAAAACTGCCTGAGGCCTTATGGAATTGACCTAACTCGTGAGATTGCTGAAAGGCCTCGCTTAAAAAATATCTGCGAAATGATGAAGCGATCCCTAGATTAGTTATCGATTTTGACAATAAGGAAAACAAAAAGATGATGAGATAATTTTTGGGGTCATTTAATTCTGTGCCGCAAATGTCATTTTGACTGGGCGCCGCAAGTGTCGGCGCCGCAAAAGTCCTTTTGACTGGGCTCCGCGTCTGTCGGCGCCGCAAGTGTCGTCGCCGCAAGTGTCGGCGCCGCAAGTGTCACGCCGCAAAATGTCGGCGCCGCAAGTGTCGCTTTGACTGGGCGCCGCAAATGTCTGCGCCGCAAGTGTCAGCGCCGCAAATGTCAGCGCCGCAAATGTCGGCCAATCGATAAAAATCATTGAAAATCGTAATTTTTGCAGTGTGAGGAAGAAGGACATTTGATTTAAATGTTGGCGTCCTGTTTGTGATGTTCATCCCCATTTGCGATTCCCTCTTTGACCCAGCACATATAATCCCCTCCTTTTCTCACATTTATTCATTATTGTTTTATCATTTACTTTTCTTCCTAATGTTCAAGGCTGGCAGATGAAAATTTTCAAAACCATCTTTTGGCAAGCAAAAAAGCCTCATTTTGAGTCAAAAAGCCTTATTTTTGCAAAACTTATTAAAAACATGCTTAAAATGTTCAAATGTTATTTTTTTGATTTTCCATGATCAATTTGAGCAAATTTTGTTAGAAATAAGCATTTTGTGAGATTCTGAGCATGAAAAACGAAGTTGATTTTTTTGCGGCAGTTTTCCAAGGAACTTTTGAGGAACAAGGGGGCCGGCGGTGCCGATAGGCGCCGCCGGGAAAATTTTTGTAATTTTTAAGGTGATTTGTTAACAGATTTGTCCACAAAAATGGCCAAATTTTGCAATTTTGAGCAATTAAAAAAAGGATTTTGAGGGTCCGTCATAAAATCAATGAAATTCTTCAGCATTTTGGTACTTTTAATTCCTTTGAACTCAGAATAAGAATCAAGAAATTTTCTTTTCGATAACATTGAACCTAGTAAAAAAAATAGTTACAGATTCAGTACATATACATGCTTTTTTCAAAATGTCGAAGCTCTATTAAAAACCCAAATTATTAAATAATTGTCAAACATTATGCCAATTCATCAAAATTAATCTTAAAATTTAAAAGATTCTGACGATTTTCCCCAAAGCCTCAAAATCATCAAAATTTCTCAAAAAGCCACAAAAATCCTCAAACATCATTTAAAAAAAATCCACTTTGACCTATCAAAAGACCACAAAATGAGGATAAATCCTCAGATCTGCCAGCCCTGCTCATGTTCCATCCCTCCCCAATCCGTCCTTCGGTCTCCAAATAAATATATATTATTTCCTACTTGTCACCAAATAAATAAATTTTGGCCAGATTATTGATTCAAGACTAAAAATACCTAGAAATGAATTCCTTTGTTTTGAATTTTGTGTCTGGGGGTGTCAATGAAAGGCCCACGAGCACTCTGTTGTCAAAATGGCTTTTTTAAACAGAGTCTGTGGGTCTGAATCGGATATTTTGCTATATGATTAGGATTTCTCGCCTGTCAATTCATTTTCATAGGTGCGAGTAGGTATTGGTGTGCAAAATCTTCACCAGGCAATTCGGTCTTCAGTAGTTTGAGCGGTTGTTCACGTTCCAACTGTTTGTCTGGCGCTGGTGATGTTTCATGTTCTAGTTCTTTATCAACTGCCACTTGTATGCTTCTCTCCATGTTTATTTTTAAATAATGTATATAGTTATGTGGATGGTACATTTATTTTAAAGTTATATGCTTATATAGTGATTGGGAGGGAGGTTATAAAAAGATTTAATTAGTAGAAGGGGGTGGGGAAGGGGGAGAGGTGGGGGGTCGGAGACGGGGAACGGGGGGGGGGGGTCTGCGAGAGCGAAAATTATCGCCACTTATGCTCCCTTCCTATCAACTGCCTCCGTGGCCGAGTGGCTAGAGCTCTCGCTTCCACTCCAAGGGTTCGAGTCCCCCACCCCGCGAATTTAATTTTTAGAAAAATTCTCGCGCAGCAAAAATCTAGCGGCTTTAAATTTAATAGACTTACTTTTAAAAATAAATTTAAATAAAAACAACTGCGCGAGAATTCCCATCCCATAGGTTTACAAAAGTGCAGGCAAGAGAAGGCCGGTTCATAGGATTAAGGACTAAAGCTATTTGCGGTAGGGCCCTGGACCCCCGCCCCTGTAATGGTTTATTACTTAATAAAATCAAAAACATTGAAATTGTAGGAAAAGTTTTTAATTTTTTAACTAATTTAAATAATAATTGAAGTTTTAAGAGTCAAATCGGCGAAGCAATTGTCAGTAAATTTAAAAATATTTCAGGGTGCACCAGGAATGTCACTTAGGGCCATTACGATAAATTTCGAAAATTTTAAAACGCAATTAGAGGTAAATATTGATCATATGGTCCAAAGCCGAAAATGGTCGAAATATATACCAATCGATAGCTCTCGGTCTGTAATGGAAGAATCCGAAAGAATTTTTTTGCGGCAACCAATCCCTGAAGAATTACAGACCCGGGACTGAAATGGACAAATTCCTTTGGGACTGAACCGTCCAATTACTTAAAACGCATGCATTGCGACAAAATAGATATCACTCGAGTCCTCTCGGCATGTAACCCAAGAATCTGAAAGAATATTTGGTAAAAATGAAATTGAAAAAAGTTATGGGTCATCAAAACCTCTAAAAATGACTGTGATAAAAAAAACAATTTAATGAGCAAAAAACGCTAAAGAGCACTTGCAGCTTTCGAACTTCGCAAAAGGGAGCATGCGAAGACGGAGCAAGTGGTGGGGCGAGACGGAGGGCGGAGGAAGACGTCTGACGAGCGCCACAGGCGGTTGACTGCGGGGGCCCGAAGGGCCCCCACCAATCAGTGAACCGCCTGCGGATCACGCGCGGACTTCTTCCGTAGCCCGTAGTCTCGCCCCACCTACTGGCCGCCGTATGTGCGGCGGTTTTTTAGCGCAATAAGCAAAATTCATCTTTTATATTTGACGTTCTTTTACCATTTTCTGACTACTGGTTTAAAAATTGTTTTAACGATTTTGAGGAGCCATAACTTTATTCAATTTCATTTTTATCCAAAAATTCCTTCGGATTCATGATTAGCAGACCGTGAGGAATCGATTGGTATCTATTTGGTCGCAATTCCATGCGTTTATGGCTTTGGACGGTTCATTCCAAAGCCATTTGGCCATTTCAGTCCCGGGTCTGTAACTCTTCAGGGATTCGTTTCCGCAGAAAAATTCTTTCGGATTCTTCCATTACAGACCTAAAGGAATCGATTGATATATAATTTATATAATGATGCAATAATTAAAATTGGGATCGATCATCAGTAGGATTATCCAAATCTATTTAATATAATTATTTATTATATTATATAATGATGCAATAATTAAAAATTGGGATCGATCATCAGTAGGATTATCCAAATCTATTTAATATAATTATTTATTATATTATATAATGATGCAATAATTAAAAATTGGGATCGATCATCAGTAGGATTATCCAAATCTATTTAATATAATTATTTATTATATTATAATGATGCAATAATTAAAAATTGGGATTGATCATCAGTAGGATTATCCAAATCTATACTTTTTATTATATTATATAATGATGCAATAATTAAAAAATGGGATCGATCATCAGTAGGATTATCCAAATCTATTTAATATAATTCTTTATTATATTATATAATGATGCAATAATTAAAAATTGGGATTGATCATCAGTAGGATTATCCAAATCTACTTTAAGATAATTCTTTATTATATTATATAATGATGCAATAATTAAAAAATGGGATCGATCATCAGTAGAATTATCCAAATCTATTTAATATAATTATTTATTATATTATATAATAATGCAATAATTAAAAAATGGGGTTGATCATCAGTAGGATTATCCAAATCTATTTAATATAATTCTTATTATATTATATAATGATGCAATAATTAAAAATGGGATCGATCATCAGTAGGATTATCCAAATCTACTAATATAATTATTATATAATAATGCAATAATTAAAAATTGGGATTGATCATCAGTAGGATTATCCAAATCTGCTTTTATTATATTATATAATGATGCAATAATTAAAAAATGGGATCGATCATCAGTAGGATTATCCAAATCTATTTAATATAATTATAAAGTGAAAGTGAGTTTATTATTAATTATAAAAATCCCTTATTACTTACAAGAAGCGAAATTTACATGATATAATAAAGTTTTATTCGCGCATTTTGACATTAATTTCCAATTTAATTCATAATTCAATTCATTACATATTTTGATGGATATCCAATTTATATGAGTAAAAAAATTGATTTGGATAATCCTACTGAAGATCAATTCCAATTTTTAAAATAAGCATCATTATTTAACGTAAAAAGAAATTATACAATATTAAATAATTTAATAATTCTACTTATGATCACTCTTTAAAATCAAATTTTGCTTTGTTTATAAGGCTGTATGATTTTCCATTTTTCATTTTAATAATTATTTTAGTTAATTTTCATAATATCTTTTTTTTAATTAATTATTTTATAAATATATTTTATTTATTATAATTTCGAACAAAATTTGTTTTTGAATTATCTTTTTTAAAAAAATTATTAATGGGTTTTTTAATTTTTTTTTTTTTATCATTTTTTGAAGAAAAAATGTTCTATTCCTTTTTTATAATACCCTTTCTTATTATCGTTCATCATTTTTTAATCCCATTTTCAGATGCAATTCCATCGGTGAGTTAATTAATTAGGGAAATTAAATTTTATAACCCGTTTTAATTAATTAGGATGAGGACAAAATGCTAATTGCGTTTATGAGAAACGATCAGAAAATACAAATCAGTGAATATTCAATGCAAAAATATGATGCAGGCCTTGGCATTATGCATTATATGACAAAGAATTGGCAGTGTGACAAAATAGCAGAGAAATTTGAAGAATATGAACGGACAGAATGCCAAAAATATCGCAAATATTTGGACATTTTGTACGAATATTTGTACAGTGAATACGCCGGAATTCCAACAGTGAAGCCAAAATTTGTGTTTCAACGTGAAATTGAAATTGAAGGACCAATAATTTATGCGATGAATTGCTTGGCCAAAATTTCGCAATTTTATTTTACATCATCTTGTAGTAGAATTAATAAATATAAATTAGACAAATTGTTCGGTAATTATTTTGAACCAAAATTATTGAATGAGGAGAGATTAAATTATGCATTTAAATTAGAAAATGAACAAAAATTGTCAATTAATGAAATGATTTTGCAATTGGCAATTGACACAGCGAATAATTATAAAACAAATGAAAGTTTAGACGAAATAATTCAACAAAATTGTGGAGGTAAATTTGAACAATATTTAGAGGAAATGTTCAAAAAAGCGGAGAAAAGGGCAAAAAAAGACGAATCAGAATGGAGAGTCGATTTAATAAATGATGCCAAACATTTGATAATTTTGTATTCAAAATTCGATGATCATTGGACATGGGTGAGACTTAACATTGAATGAAATTTAAATAAATTCAAAATTTAGACTGAAGATGTTCTGTTTTTGGAATTTGTCAAAGGATTAGCGACAAATTCAGAGAAATTTTATACGATGGCAAAAGAATATTCAAATTATTTTTGTCAAATTAAAGAGAAAGAAAATTTTTATTGGTTTGTTGATAGACGCGTATTATGCGAAATTGAGAAAATGAAAAAGTATTTGACACAAAAATATGAAGCCAATCTTGGCTTGGTGTATTTGATGCGAGAGAATTGGGACTGTGAGAAAATTGGGGAGGAATTTTTAGAAAAATGCCAAAAATACCGTAAATATTTGCACATTTTATATGAATATTTATTCCGGATTTATGCTGAAGGTTTTTTGATTTTTACTATTACATTTTGTATTTTTATTTATTAAAATAATAATGATAATAATTTATTAAGCTAAAAATCAGAAAATGTCGAAACAATTGCCACCACTGGTAAAGCCAATATTTATCAGATATATTGCTACCCCTTTAATTGAATTTGTCAAAAGTCTGAATGATTATTCGAAATATTTTTGGCAAAAAGATAAAAATGCCACTTATGAAATAAAATTGGTAAATGAGGAAGAATTAATTGAAATTAAAGATGAGAAAAATTGGTCACATAAAAATATACCAAAGGGAAAACAAACTGACTTTGAAACAATTTGGAAAGAATTTGAGAAAAAAATGAAAAAAATATGTGAAAATGCAAAAGAAAATGCCAAGGAAGAAAAGGCGAAAATGGAAAAAGCAATTCAAAATGCGGCAAATAATGAAGAAAAAGAAAAACTGAGAGAAGAATATAATGACAAATTTGGCACTTTCAATTCGTCGCCATTTTCATAAAAAATCCTTGGCCTTTCCCACAAAATGATTGACTCTTTTAATTTTTAGTATATTCTTTTTTCCTTTTCTATGCTTCTTCTGTCTCTTTTTGTTGTTTTGTCATTTTCCTTTTTTGTATTTATAAATTCATTAATTTTTTTTCTACAAAAAACTTGACTCATTTGTTTTTAGATTTTTTCACAATTTCTTTCGAGTTTTTGTCTTTTTTTCAATTTTGAATTTTTTGTTCCTTTTTTATTTTCTTTTTCATTTTTTTTGATTAATTTTGTGTAAAAAATTGTAGTTTGAATTTTGTAAGACTCTTTTGTTCTGTCTTCTTTTACCCTTTTTTAATTCTCGATTTTTTTAAAATTAATTTTCATTTTTTATAAATTTTCTTTAAATTAAGCTCGATAAATGGAATTCAAAATTTTCTCCATTATTTACCCTGAAAATTTATTTGACCGTATTTTGAAAAGTGAAATATGCATGAATAAGTGTGGTCATTATGCCAAAATATGAATGATGAAAAATTTAAAAATAACGATATTGCTATTTAGGATTGTCCTTAAAAAGTGTGATTTTTTTTTTTGGATTAACATTAATTAACTATTCATTTTTTCAAATTATTTATCAAAAATCAAAGAATCATATTTTAAGTTATTTTGAAAAATATTAGATTTTCCCAATTAAAAACAGCGATTTCACATATTCCCAATTATTTCACAATTACTTTTTTTCCAATTTAAATATTTTTTAACTGTTTTACCAATTAAAATAGAAAAATTTATTCATTTTGTCGCTTTGAATGAATGCGGAAAAATGTTCAAATGTTAAATTTCAAACAAAACATTAAATTGTTGTTATTCTTTTTTATACTTAAGCATCAAATGACACCTTAACATTAACATTAACGAAAAGGAATTTGTAATTATTATTTTTTAATTAGAAAAGCGGCGAAAAAAGTTAAACAATGAAAAAAATTCCAACAAAAATAATTCGTCTGGAATTTATTATAAAAGAATTGTTTAAAATTTAATTCAAATCACAAAAAATTGAAATGAAAAACTTTTTTGCGCTTTTCCATTTAATTTTGGCTACGATATTTTTTGATTATGCCTACAGTATCGGTGATGCCGTTCTTCAAATGCCATTGCATAAAACTCAAAAACGTCCAAATTTGTTGAAATCAAATGCTGGACTTACAAAATTTTTGCAACATTATGAAGTGAAAATAAAATTTTTAAAATTTCATTTTCGTCGGCGATTAGTAAAAACAGGGGCCTTCAAATAAAATTTTTAAAATTGAAGAAATTAGACATAGAAGGGCAGTTATGGAATGAAGTTAGAAAATTGAGTCTCTGATAAATTTTCAAAAAAAAAAAGAAAAATATGTAATAATTTAAAATTTTTAATAAATTTATAGGATGAATACAAATCTGTATTCTTTGCAAATCATTTCATATTTCCGTTCCTAATTTTTGGCATTTGAATAACTTAGGGGGTTAAGCTAAGAAATAATTTATTAAAATTCGAAGAAAAAGATTTTTTCGATATTTTCTTGAATTCAATTTCGATTTAATTCCCTATGCTATAGAAATGCCCATTTTCATTATGCTTCTGTCAACTTCTCCCATTTACTGTATTTTTCAATTTATTTTCAATTTTCAATTTTTCTTTTAATTTTCTTTTAAATTTTTTTAGAATTTCATGTTTTCTTTCAGGTCGATAATCCTTTATAATTTTTGTTTTGTAATTGCGTAAATATTTATCAGTTTGTTTGTTGTGCTTCGCACAAAAGTAATATCATTTTCAATTACAGATCCTATAAAAGGTGTTTTTTATGCACGGTTTTCAGATGAATTGGCACATTAAAAGTATTAATAATAAATTTTTTATTAGATAAATATTATTTAAATTTTATTTGCAGCATGTTAACTTATAGCATAGCTCAAACTCATCAAATTTTAAAAAAGCAATTTTTCTTTGGGAAGCTTTTATTCGGTTTGATTCGGAGAATGGTGTGCGAGCGCGCAATTTTTTAATTTAATTTTAATTTAAAAATTTAATTGGTAAAAATGGTTGGCCGGATGAAAAAAAATCATTTGGTATTTCATTTATGCGCATAAAATGTTTAAATATACATACACCTATAATATGAAAAATATACAGGAGAAGTAGTAAAAATATAATTTTATTTTTTCCAATTTTAGAAACCTTTTAAATTAAAAATTTCATTAATAAATTATTGAAAAATATTATAGACAAATAAACGAATTATTTGAAAGTGTTTTGAGACATTGGGAAAAAATTTGAAAAAGTAATTATCGAGAAAAATAAAAATGAGAAATTGGATTTTTTTTTTTTTGAAAATAAGAATGGCTTTTCCTTTATCATTTTTTCCAATTTTAGAAACCCTTTAATTAAAAATTTAAATTATTAAGTATTTATTGAAAAACTTTACCAAAATATGGGGGAATAACGATTAGTATTTTCTTAATTTTTCACTTATGAAATCGTAGTGTACTTTTAAATAATTCAAAATATACTTATTTTATCATTGTATATATGTTACCAATGTATAATTTCGTGACATATGTAATATCGTAAAAATTGAATACGGGCGAACTGTATTCGTCCTATAAAACATATACAAATTAAAATTGTAAATTTCAATATTTTTTTTTGAAAATAGTCATTTTTTCGGAATGAATCATTTTTATAATTTCATTCCTTAACATGTCCATTTTTGCCTAATTTATTTCTATTTTTCTTTTTTGTGGCTTTTTGAAGAAAAGCGTGGAAATTTGTATTTTTGTAAATTTTTACATTGGATAATACAACAGATACCGAAATTTCGTAAGAAGTTTAATTGCAAATAATGTTCCTTACTCTGGCCTTTGAATTTTGTTTTTTAAATTTTATTTGAAGGTCCTGTTTTACTAATAGCTGACGAAAATGAATTTTTAAAAATTGGTTTCACTTCATAATGTTGCAAGAATCTAGTCAGTCCGTCAGTTGATTTCAACAAATTTTGATATTTTTGCGTTTTATGCAATGGCATCACCGATACTGTAGGAATAATCAAAAAATACGGTAGACAAAAGAAAAGGAAAAGCGTAAAATTTTTCATTTCGTTTTTTGTGGTTGGAATTAAAGCTGCTAAATAATTACTTATCGACCTGCAAAATATTCTTCCAAAAACAATGAAAAAAGCATTCATTTTTTGACAAAAACCAATTAAAATTAAAGAATATTTTTCTTCAGTAAATTTTGCTTCATTGCTGGCTTAACTCCTTCTGATTTTACATTCACATTTAAATGCCAAATTGAAATTGATAGGTTAATAATAATTACGCGGTGATTTGCCTCGCAAAATTTCGCAATTTTATTTTTGAAAATAAATAAATTGCCAATTAATTAAATGATTTTACGAGTGGATATTAGTAAAATAATTAAATTGTTTAAATTAGACATAGACATTCGATGCTTAAATTCTGAATTTGCCAAAGGACAGGTGACCAATCAAAAGAAATTTTTCAGATTTTAAAAGGATTTTATAGCAAACTATTCAACTTTCTAAATTCCTGTCGAAATTGTCCATTAATTTAACTATCATTCGACCACCGTAAACCGAATTCCTAAAATTTCCTGAAATACGGAATTCCGCCGGAACATCACTTACCAAAGCACAGGATTTTTAAAACTAACTTAGGATTTTTTTTTACCAAAAAAGAATAAAGGATTTTTTTAATGGTTTAAAAACAAATTATTGAATTTGTGTCTTGGGGTGTCAATAAAAGGCCCACGAGCACTCTGTTGTCAAAATGGCTTTTTTAAACAGAGTCTGTGGGTCTGAATCGGATATTTTGCTATATGATTGGGATTTCTCGCCTGTCAATTCATTTTCATAGGTGCGAGTATGTATTGGTGTGCAAAATCTTCACCAGGCAATTCGGTCTTCAGTAGTTTAAGCGGTTGTTCACGTTCAAATGTTTGTCTGGCGCTGGTGATGTTTCATGTTCTAGTTCTTTATCAACTGCCACTTGTATGCTTCTCTCCATGTTTATTTTTAAATAATGTATATAGTTATGTGGATGGTACATTTATTTTAAAGTTATATGCTTATATAGTGATTGGGAGGGAGGTTATAAAAAGATTTAATTAGTAGAAGGGGGTGGGGAAGGGGGAGAGGTGGGGGGTCGGAGACGGGGAACGGAGGAGGGGGTCTGCGAGAGCGAAAATTATCGCCACTTATGCTCCCTTCCTATCAACTGCCTCCGTGGCCGAGTGGCTAGAGCTCTCGCTTCCACTCCAAGGGTTCGAGTCCCCCACCCCGCGAATTTAATTTTTAGAAAAACTCTCGCGCAGCAAAAATCTAGCGGCTTTAAATTTAATAGACTTACATTTAAAAATAAATTTAAATAAAAACAACTGCGCGAGAATTCCCACCATTGGTTTACAAAAGTACAGGCTAGAGAAGGCCGGTTCATAGGATTAAGGATTAAAGCTATTTGCGGTAGGACCCTGGACCCCCGCCCCTGTAACCCATTACTACACTATCATTACATTCCAAATATTAAAAACAATGAAAGAATCAACAAATTGACATTATCTATATTGATTTGTCAAGGCCTTGATTCTGTTCCAATTGATTTATTACTTAATAAAATAAAAAACATTGAAATTGAAGGAAAAATTTTTAATTTTTTAACTAATTTAAATAATAATTGAAGTTTAAGGTTCAAATCGGCGAAGAATTGTCAGTAAATTTAAAAATATTTTCAGGGTGCACCAGGAATGTCACTTAGGGCCATTACGACAAATTTCGAAATTTTAAAACGCAATTAGAGGTAAAAAAATGTGAGTAAAATACCATTTCCCCATTTTTGCAACTATATTTAACAAACAATATCTTTGTTAAAAATCGACAAATTTTTCTGAATCAAAAAGCATAAGATAGAGGAAAGAAAGGGCTTCAAAATGATATAAATTTGAATAATATGTTTTTTTATTGAAACTTGAAACAAAAATTTTTAAAAAAGTGCACGGAGTGATGATTATTGTCATCTTGGGGGCTCATATTCATAGATCAATAAACTTTAAGTTCTTGAATTCTTTGAGTTCTAAGCTTAATAGATAGAGGAAAGAAATGGCTTTAACATAATATAAAGCAGACAATTAATTGATAACGCGCAATGGTCTATCTTAACGATCTTGGTATAAAAAAATAGCTTACATAAAAATCTCAATTGACCTATTTCGGCATTTTTTGGAGAATTCAGTTAAACTGGTTTAAAAAGTATGCCATTTTTCTTACCAAAGGAAACAATTTTTGAGTATGGAAAAAAATGTTATTCTATAGCGAATTCTCTACAAGATGCATAAAATAGCGTCCTAATCTGTTCAGTAGGAGCCGAGATATAAATAGAATAGAGAGATGGAAATTGTTGGCACAAAAAATCGTAAAATAGGCACTTAAAAAGGAAAAAAACCCACAAAATAGGCACAAAAATAGGCATTTAATTAGCCTAATTGTGGGGTTTGATTTGGGCGAATTCGGTTGCAGCGAAGTGAAAAGAGAATATTGTTGTGCATTACGTTTATGCATAAAAATCACAGAAAATCTCATACTTTATCGTTTTCGCCCGCACAATTGCAAATCAAATGTTTTTCGAGGTTTTCGGGGGTAAAATTTGTCTTTTTTCTTTTTGTAAATTAAAATATCTTGTCGCGCAGAAATATGGGTACTTATGCAGTTTACAGGGTACTTTTAACATACATT
The DNA here is from genome assembly GCA_023374025.1 of Heterodera schachtii. Lineage (NCBI taxonomy): Eukaryota > Metazoa > Nematoda > Chromadorea > Rhabditida > Heteroderidae > Heterodera > Heterodera schachtii. Next base: position 58,466 of record SIJG01000168.1, read on the forward strand.
TTCAAATGCCTATAAATGTGTTTTAGAAATTAATGAAAATAAGTTTTAAGGGCTTTTTGAGGTCGCTGATCACGAATCCGGGCTCAGATCAGCGCTATCGTTCACTACATGAGCTGTACAGGATAACAAATTGACAGGCTTCCTGTACCAAGGATACCCGCATTGGCAAGATGCCAATGAGGATATTATCCATACAAATTTTCTAATTTTATTTTTGTTCGAGTTCGGGTCAGGGGTTCGAAATTGGCAAAAATGGGTGCTGTATTCGTGATCAGCGAACTCAAAAACCCCTTGAAACTTATTTTCATTAATTTCTAAAACACATTTATAGGCATTTGAAAATGTATGTTAAAAGTACCCTGTAAACTGCATAAGTACCGAAATATGTGCTAAAAGATCCAAAAAAAATTTATGTTTTTGTGATTTTATAAATCGCTCGAAATCAAAAATAGTTCGGAGAAAATGTTATTTTGGCTTCTCTCGCCATAACTAATCCGAAAAAAAATGTAAAATATTTATTCAAAATTTTATCCAAAAATAGTTAAAATTATGGAAAATGAAAAACAAACCAAAATATAATTAAAATTGTAAAATGACATAAACATTCCAAAAGGAAAATGGAAAAAATACGCAAAATCAGAAGAAGCGTTTTGGTGGAAAAAGAAGTTTTTTATGAAATGGCAACGAAATGAAAGGGCCAAATTTATCAGCATTTTATTTTACGGTTTTCAAATTTTTTCCATTTTTTTCAAATTCATTTTGAAGATTGGCAAGTTCAATTTCAAGTTCACTATTGGTTGATGAGTTTTCACAATTTTTCAGCTCTTTAATTACGTGATTTAATTCATCCTCATTTACTAGGGCCATCTCCCGAATATCATGATTTTCGTTTTTTTGCCCAAACTCAAACAAATTGAAATGGTCATTCAACTTTATGACAACTTTAATTAAACTGTATTGAAGAAATCCTTGAAAAAGAAATATTGGCTTCACTAATGGTGGCAATTGTTTCGACACTTTCGGATTTTTAGCTTAATAAATTATTGTATTTATTAATTAATGAATGAAACATTTAAAAGCAAGCTAAATTCAAACAAACCTTCAACATAAATACGGAAAAATATTCATATAAATGTCCAAATATTTTCGATATTTTTGGCATTTTTCTTTAAATTCCACCCCAATTTTTTCACAGTGCCAATTCTCTCTCATAAAAAAAGCAACGTTAAGATGGGCTTTATATTCTAGCGTAAGACGCACTTTCATTTCTTCGATTTCGCATAATTCAAAATTTGAATATTCTTTAGCCGTTTTATAAAATTTCTCCAAATTTGTCGCTAATCCTCTGACAAATTCCAAAAACAGAACATCTTCAGTCTAAATTTGAATTTATTTAATTTTCTTTGAATGTTAATTCTTACCCATGTCCTTTCATCATCGAATTTTGTATCCAAAATTATAAAATGTTTGTTATTATTTATTAAATAGGCTCTCTCTGGTTTATCTTTTTTTGTCCTTTTGTTCGCTTTTTTGAGCATTTCCTCCAATTTTTGGTCAAAATTTTGTTTGATTATTCCGTCTAAACTTTCATTTGTTTGCCATTCATTCGCTGTGTCAATTGCCAATTGCAAAATCATTTCATTAATTGGTAATTTTGATTCATTTTTTAATTTAAATTCATAATTTAATCTCTTCTCATTCAACAATTTTGGTTCAAAATAATAATTAAACAATTTGTTTAATTTATATTCATAATATTCACTTTCTTCTGCATTCAAATAAAATTGCGAAATATTCACCAGACAATTCACCGCATAAATTAGCGGTCCATTAATTTCAATTTCACGTTTAAAAACAATTTTGGGCTTCACTGTTGGAATACCGACATATTCTCTGTATAAATATTCGTACAAAATGTCCAAATATTTGCGATATTTTTGACATTCTGTCCGTTCATATTCATCAAATTTCTCATCAATTTTGACACATTGCCAATTCTTTTTAATATAATACAAAATGCCAAGGTGAGCCTCATATTTTTGAATTGAATATTCACTCATTTGAGTTTTCGGATTGCCTTTCATAATTCCAATTAGCATATTGTCCTCAACCTAATTAATTAAAATGAATTTGTAAATTATTTCCCTATTTAATTGACTCACCGATGGATTTGCATTTGAAATGTAAATAAAAATATAATGAATAATAGTGACAAAAGGAATCATAGAAAAAGAAGAAAACATTATCTTTTTCTTTTAAGTGATTAACTGAAAATATAAGCCCATTAATTATTATTTCAATTATTTACATAAAAGATGAATTAAAATTTTTTAATTAAAAAATTAGCTAATATCTATATATACATAAAGATATAATTAATTCATCTTATTTTTCAATATCTTAAAGTAAGTTATTAAAATGAAAGTGGAAATTACATAGTCTTATAAACAGAGCAAAAATTTAATTTTTAAATAATAAAGATAAGTAGAATATCCAAAATCTTCATCAGTAGGATTTTCCAAATCTACTTAATATAATTATTTATTATATTAAATACTGATGCAACAGTTAAAAATTGGGATTAATCATCAGTAGGATTATCCAAATCTCTTAATATAATTATTTATTGTATTAAAGAAAGATGCAATAATTAAAAAATTGGGATTAATCATCAGTAGGATTATCCAAATCTCTTAATATAATTATTTATTGTATTAAAGAAAGATGCAATAATTAAAAAATTGGGATTGATCTTCAGTAGGATTATCCAAATCTACTTAATACAATTATTTATTATATTAAAGAAAGATGCAATAATTACAAAATTGGGATTGATCTTCAGTAGGATTATCCAAATCTACTTAATATAGTTATTTATTATATTAAATAATGATGCAACAGTTAAAAATTGGGATTAATCATCAGTAGGATTATCGAAATCTCTTAATATAATCATTTTTGTCTTCTTGTAAGTAATAATGGATTTTTTTAATTAATAATTAACTCATTTTCATTTTTATTGATAATTTATATATAATTAAAGAAAAACATAGTATGTTTAATTATGTTTTTATAATTTCTTTTTTTTATTGCTGTTTTCTTAAATTTTTAATCCATTTCAATTGCAAATCCATAGGTTGTTAATAATTAGGAAAATTAATTTTACTAATCAACATTTTAATTTATTAGTGGACGATAAAATGCTAATTGCGTTTGTGAGAAATGATCAGAAAGCAAATCAGTGAATATTTAAAGCAAAAATATGAGTCATACCTTGGCATTGTGTATTATATGAGAAAGAATTGGCAATGTTACAAAATTGCAGAGGAATTTGAAGAATATGAACGGACAGAATGCCAAAAATATCGCAAACTTTTGGACATTTTGTATGAATATTATTGTAAAGAATATGCAGGAACAGTGAAACCAAAATTTGTGTTTACGAAAGAATTTGAAATTGATGGACCATTAATTTATCTGCTGAATTGTCTGGCCAGAATTTCACAGTTTTATTTGAATGCAGAAGAAAGTGAGGGTTATTATTAGTAGGGTTATTCGTGAATAGATGCATTTTTGCCATTTTTGGAGCATATTTCGGTCATTTTTGGCTAAATATAACATGAAAAAACAATAAAAAAGAAAAAAACCCGCTAAGGATCGACTTTTTTGGGAAATAAAAAACAAACCCTTAAATATAGAAAAATTTTGAATTTTTGTATAAGAAATATTGAAAAAAATTATTCATATAAAAATGTAATTTTGTTTTAGCATAAAATTTAATTTAAAAAAATAGAAATTGCTTTTGAAAACCAAAATTTTTTACCATTTTCTATAAAACGCACCTTAGCCATTGTTTTGATGTTTTTAAAGTCAAATCTGAATATTTATTCAATTTTGGCATTTTGTTTAGGGTTAAAAGCCATTTTGGCAGTTTTTAATGCCTTTTTAGTGCATTTTCGCATTTTTCTGGTTTTAGGGCATATTTGAGGGATTTTTAGTGCATATTTTATGCGCATATTTGGCATTTTTCAGTGCATACAACTTCTAACCCTAGTTATGATTATAAATAAACGAATTATTTTATGAACATTTTGTACCAAAATTGTTATAAATTTAAATTAAAAAATGAAATAAATACTAAAGTCGGCAAAAAAACATCCCGAATATAAATCATTCAAAAAGTTACGGGTGCGCATATTGAAGCAAAATGTTTACTCGACTAAAAGTTAATTTTATATTGAGATAAAATTCTTAAAAAACTACTGCTCACTAACTTTTGATGCTGATCAGAAAAGTCTTTTACTCCAACTTCGTCAGATCATTCCTTGGTGGTGATCTGAAAAGCCAAAAATGGCTTAAAAACGGGAAAACTTTCGAAAAAATTCCTATGGGGTTGAAAATTTTTTTTTTGAATTCTGAAATTAAAGAAGAGCAATATTGGTTGAGTAATTAAAGAAATCCTGTTGAAAAATTAACGGACCAAAAAATGTGCAAAAATAAAATTTAAATTTATCAAGTGAATTTGAAGATAAGTTTATCTGTCTTTCAATATATTAAGTGACTATTAAAATAAAAATACGCCACCGAAATTTGGAACCCTAATTTAAAAAAAGACATAAACAAAATTGAGCGTGTTCAAAAATTTTTTTACAAAATGTAAATTATTTTTAAATGGGCATCTTAAAAAATTTCCCTATTTTTACGATTAGTCCTGAATTCGAGAATGACAATCTTAACCGCGAAGCTGCCGAGTGAGTACCTTCGGCGCATAAAATTAGTGAGTGGGGCCGAAGGAACCACCCCTATTCACAATTTATTAAAAAAACAAAATATTTGAAAAGTTGTTCTGAAAGTTGTTTCCAGTTTTTTTTAAAAAAAGTTTCATTTAAAAAATCTTTTATCATTAATCGAATTATAAATCTTTTTTAAATTATCTTAGAATCACCTTTTTGTATATTTAAAAATTAATTTTTGGTATATACTGTTTTGAAAAAAACGATTTATTTGGGGTATATTTAAAATTTTTTTTTATTTTAACAATAAATTTCTTTAAATTTTGAAAAAATTTAAAAAATGCTAAAAAGTACAAAATATTTACCAAATATGTATAAAAACCTTGAAATATATAAATACGTATAAAAACTCCCAAATATGTAAAAATATATAAATAAACGTCATAATTTTTTGTTCGCAACATAAAAAAGAAAGTTTTTTATTTTTAGACCATGTGAATCCAGGAAAAAATATGTATTTACATAAAATTGCCAGTCCTAGTAATAAATTATATAAATGCATTTTATTTTTTAATTAAATTGTTGGCAAATTGATTTTTTAAGTGAAAATTGTCGAAAAATAATTTGAATTGATTTTTAAATTTTTGTTCCTTTTATAAGGCTGTGTGATTCTAAATTTTTTCATTTTACTATTACTTAAAGATATTGAAAAATATAATATTATTTTATCAATATCAAATTCTGAAAAAAAAATTTAAATTCATTTATATGTAAATAAATTGGAAATATATTAATGCGCTTTAAATTTCATTTGAATACTTCATTTTATTTAAGAAAGCATAATGTTTTATTTTTTCAGCATAATGGTTTATTCTTTTATTTAATCCCTTTTATAATTATTGCAAATAATTTTTTAATACCAATTTTAAAAGCGAGTCCATCGGTGAATAAATCATTTAATGAAATTAATTTCACTAATCCATTTAATTTAATTAGGTCG
>SIJG01000168.1:69258-148934 GCA_023374025.1 Heterodera schachtii
ATGCTGAAGGTTTGTTTGTTTTTTTATTGCTTTGAAATTTTTTAAATAATAATGATATATTAAGCTAAAAACCCGAAGGTGCCCGAAGAATTGCCACCTTTGGTGAAGCCAATATTTATTATCGCAATATATTATCCGAGCTGTTTAATTGATGTTATCGAAAATCTTAATGAAAAGTCGAAATTTTTTTGGCAAAAAAGTGAAAATGAATTAAGGAATGTCTATGTTATTAATGAAATGAATTCAGTAAATGAAGAGGAATTAAATTATGAAATGAGAGAGGAAAAAAGATGGAAAAATGGACCAATAAATGCCAAACTTCGTGGAGAATTTGAACGAAAAATCGAAAATATATGCGAAAATGCCAAGGAAAACGCCATAGTAGCAAAGGACAAATTGGAAAAAGCAAAATCAGAAAAAGAAAAAGCAGATCTGGAAAATGAATATGATGACAAATTTGGCACTTTCAATTCTTCTCCATTTTCATAAAATCTTTTACATGGTTGCCCATAAAATCTGGACCCTTTGCTGATCATTTCCTTATTCCTGTTTATTTTCGGAATTTATTTCCAAATAAATATTGCAAAACATTAATTTTAGTTCAAAAAATTTTTTTTAATTGAGAATTATATTACGGAAAAAAATAAAAATAAAAATGACAACAACTGAATATTGAGATCCAACAATGTGCAAAATGTAGTAATTATAGATTCGAAATATATGAGAAATATGTTTAACTAAGTTAGTCATTTACGGCGTGAAGGTTGTTAACAAAAAAAATAATAACCCATTTTCGGACTAAATCTTAAAAAAGATGTTGCATTTAAACCGCTCAAAATGATTAATTATTGCAAAGCTCTGCTTAAAACAAACCACTTTTGTCTTGTAGAGCTTACATTAGTAAAATCTAAATATTGGGTTGTCTAATAATCTCGTAGCATTTTTTATATGATTTTATTTCCATTGAGGCGCTATCGATTCAGGGTATGCTGTAATATCATTTGAATACTTTTCCTTGCTCCATCTATTAAAGTTCGAATTAAAAAAATTCAATAATTCTTAGAAAAGTGATTGGTCTTTGAATATGAGCCCCCAAGATGACAAAAACCAGCACTCCGGGATCACTTTTTTTAAACTTTTTATTTCAACAAAACGGTAATTATTCGATGTTTTATTATATCAATTTGAAGCCATTCCTTTCCTATAATCAAATGCATTTTATAAAAAATTGGTCCATTTTAATAGAGATATATTATTTGTAAATATAGGTGCAAATGTGGAGAAAATTGCATTTTACGAACATTTTTTGGTCCAAGTTATTATTGGTCAAACTCGAAAATGACGCGGAATTCCAAAATTGACTTTGTGACTCCTTCTCGTCCAAACATCGAATTCGATTTGGTTACATTCGGCATAAGTAATAAAAAATGCAATTTTGAAAATGGATAATAATCTCAAAAAACCTAGAAATATACAAATACGAATAAAAATCTCAAAAAAACTAGAAATATACAAATATGAAAAATGCTAAAGAAATGGAAATTTTATTAAAAAAAAACTATAAATTTTTTTTTTTAATTTATAAAGAATCAAAACATAAATTTTTATTAAAAAAAAATAAGGAAAAACTAAAAAAATTACACTTAATTTTATTATTATCTATCTTAATATTTATTTTTCCTATATTTTTTATCTTCGAACGAGGGCTTTTAGTATTAAATTCATTTTAGAACTCAAAAAAAAAAATTTAAAATTAATTAATTTTACACTGGATAAAATCAAGTATTTGTGGTTTACTTTTTAGATAAATTTACTATTTTTTTAAATTTTACTTTTATGAAAATATGCATGCTTGTGAAGATAATTTTAACTCTTAGAAAAAAGTTGTGAAAAAGGCAATATTGAGAAAAAGAAAAAATTTTCTTTACCATTTCTAGCAATAAAAGATTTTAAATTGATATTGCTTTTCGAGCTTCACTATTTCTTTGTTGGCATTTTATTTGTATTTGTAGATTTTAAAATATTAAGAGACTTACTTTTTTTTTTAAATTAATTTTTTATCAAAAAAAGATAACGTTTTTGAATATACTCAAAAATAATACAATTTCACAAAATTTCATAAAAATAAATATAAAGATAAAAAGAAAAGAAAAGGAAAATAACAAAAAAAAAAAAAATTAAAAAAAGATAGAAGCATTCAAAAGGAAAAAAAAGAAAAATATGAAGAAAAAAAAACAGACGAGCCAATCATTTTGTGGACAAACAAAAAACTTGATGAAATGGCGACAAAATAAAAGTGCCAAATTTATAATGATATTCTTTTCCATGATTTTCTGCTTCAAATTGATATAAATAAAACATCGAATAATTATCGTTTTATTGATAAAAAGTTAAAAAAAAGTGATCCCGGAGAATTTTTCTTTTATTAAAATAAATATAAATAATTTATTAAGCTAAAAACCCGAAGGTATTGAAACAATTTTTACCTTATTGGAGAAGCCAAATATTTAGTGTATATAAATCCTTTGAGTTTTTGAAGTTGTCGACTCTCTGAATGTTTATTCGAAATATTTTTGGCAAATAGATGAATTGGAGGAATTAAATTTTGAAATAAATGAGAAGAACAATTGATCCCATAAAAAAATGCAAAAGGGAAAACAAATTTTAAAAGGACAAATGGACATTGAAAGAATTCGAAAAGAATTTGACCAAAGTATGTATGAAAAAAAACATGTGAAAAGACAAAAGAAAATGCTAAGAAAGAAAAGAAGAAATTGGAAAAAGCAATCAGAAATGCGCCAAAAAATGAAGAAAAAGCGTGGGTGAGACTTAACATTCAATGAAATTAAATAAATCAAAAATTTAGACTGGAGATGCTCTTTTTCGGAATTTGTCAAAGGATTAGCGACAAATTCAGAGAAATTTTTTAAGATGGTTAAAGAATATTAAAATTGTTTATATTAAATGAAAAAAGAAAGGGAATATTCGTTGGAATGATGATAATTGACATTAGGGTTCAGCCCCGAGCCCTCGGGGGGCGACATGTGGGGGTCGGGGCGGGGAGGAGCTAAATTGTCGGGGGTCGGGGACCCCGATCGGGGAATGACCAAATTTTATTCTGCTTTTTCAATACTCGTAAATCTTCCTTTTTTTCACTTTAATCATCTAATTTCGTTAGCGCCAATAAGAATGAGTCCAAGCTGGCGCCTTTAAACCGGTGCTACCATTTGTTGTTATTTATAAAAATGTTTGATTTTGGGGTAGCGGCATTTCTTATGAAATTTTATGGCATAATGTCACTATTTTATCAAGAAATTTTAAGGTCTGACGCAAAATTTTTTTGATCCCGAATGTACGAAAATTTAAAATTTTGCATTTTCCTCTCCAAAATTGTTAAAATTGACAATAGGAGACTAAAAAATGAAATTTGATACATTTTTGAATGAATAAATTGTAAAAATAACTTAATTGAAGCAATTTTGCAAAATGTCCTGATTTTTGACCCTAAAATCTGATTTTTTGGGCCCGATGTTCTGATTTGGAAAATTTTCGATGGAAGACCTGGTTAAAAATACGTGGAAAGGTGGAGGGGGTTTAATCGAAATATTGCGAACCCGTCTCAACATCGAATTTTTTTTGAAAAAAAAAAAAAAAAAAATTGGAGTTTTGGGGGGCCGGAGATGCCGATAAGCGCCGAAAAAATTTTTCGGAATTTTTAATTAAATTTATTCCGAAAATTATTCAAAATTTCATAAATTTTCAACCTTTCCCCCTTCGTTATTTAATTAACTTTTTGAATTTTTGCAACGCTCGGAGTCCCCAATTCCCCGAATTAGTGTCGGGGAGTCGGGGGGCAAAAAGTCGGGGACCGGCGGGGATCTCGGGGGCGACATGTCGGGGGTCGGGGCGGGGAATAGGCCCAAAAATGACGGGGATCGGGTTCGGGGAGCAACCCTAGTTCTTAACCAGGGATGGAATTAATTTTATATGAATTACGGCACGCTCATACGGCCAAATTTGAATATGAATTTTTTGAGGGCAGGCCGATTTTATTTATTTATGATAATTTGCTCAATTGATCAATTTTTACTCAAAAAGTGATGGAGAAAAAGATGATCTTAGAAATGAATATTTCTACAAATCAATTAATAAAAATTTAATTGGTTCTTTTGTTAATTTATTATCAGACTTTCTTCGAAAATGATCATATTATGTTCCAATTTTAAAAGAAATTAAGATTTGTATAATATATTTGGATAATCCTACTTATGGTCAATCCCAATTTTTTAAATATTGCATCATTTTTTAGTATAATATATTTGGATAATCCTACTTATGGTCAATCCCAATTTTTTAAATATTGCATCATTTTTTAGTATAATATATTTGGATAATCCTACTGATGATCACCCCCAATTTTTAAATATTATCGTTATTTTAATATAATAAACAATTTATAGAAAATAAATAAGGTTTGTTGGATATTTTAGTTATTTATCATTTTTTTAAATAAAAATTTTTGCTCCTTTTATAAGGCTGTGTGATTCTATATTTTTTCATTTTACTATTACTTAAAGATATTGAAAAATATAATATTATTTTATCAATATCAATTTCTGAAAAAAAAATTTTAAATTCATTTTTAAGTAAATAAATTGGAAATAAATTAATGCGCTTTTAATTTTATTTGAATACATTCATTTTATTTAAGAAAGCATAATGGTTTATACTTTCATCATAATGGTTTATTCTTTTATTTTCATCCCTTTTATAATTATTGCAAATAATTTTTTAATTCCAATTTTTAAAGCGAGTCCATCGGTGAGTAAATCATTTAATGAAATTAATTTCACTAATCCATTTAATTTAATTAGGTCGATGACAAAAGGCTAATTGCATTTATGAAAGGTCACCAAGAAACGCAAATTAGTGAATATTCAAGGCAGAAATATGAGGCACACCTAGGCATTGTGTATTATATGAGAGAGAATTGGAAATGTGACAAAATTAAGGGGAAATACGAAGAATATGAACGGACAGAATGCCTAAAATATCGCAAATATTTGGACCTTTTGTACGAATATTTGTGCAGAGAGTACCTCGGAATTCGAACAGTGAAACCAAAATTTATTTTTAAAGACAAAATTCAAATTGAAGGACCAATAATTTATGCGGTGAATTGCCTGGTCAAAATTTTGCAATTTTATTATAAAACATATTGGTATGCAAATTGTGATTATAAATTAAACCATTGCTTCCTTTTTAATTATGAGCCAAAATTATTGAATGAGGAGAGATTAAATTATGGAATAAAATTAAAAAATGAATCAAAAATGCCAATTAATGAAATGATTTTGCAATTGGCAATTGACACAGCGAATGAATGCCAAACAAACGAAAGTTTAGACGAAATAATTCGACGAAATTTTGGAGAAAAATTTGAAGAATATTTAGAAGAAATGTTCAAAAAGGCAGAAGAAAAAGCAAAAAAATACAGCATTCCACAGAGAGCTAACGAAATAAATGGCGACAAGCATCTTATAATTGTGGGATCAAAGTTCGATGATCAAATGATATGGGTGAAACTGACTTAACATTAAAGATAATTATATAAATTCAAAATTTAGACTGAAGATGCTTTTTTTTTGGAATTTGTCAAAGGATTGGCAGCGACAAATTCAGAGAAATTTTTTAAAATGGCTAAAGAATATTCAAATTATTTATTTCAAATTAAAGAGAAAGGGAATATTGATGAGTATGATTTAAATGGACAAATGATCAATTTTGGATTATACGAAATTGAGAAAATGAAAAAGAATTTGACCCAAAAATATGAAGCCCGTCTTGGCCTTATGTATTTGATGAGAGAGAAATGGCACTGTGAAAAAATTGCGATTAAATTAAATGAAGCTGGACGTAAAGAATGCCAAAAATGGCGCAAATATTTGGAAATTTTGTACGAATATTTATTTCGACTTTATATTGAAGGTTTCGTGCAACCATTTTTAATTTAATTTAATGATTTTAAATATTAAGGGAAAAGCGCTGATTTGGCCAATAATTTTCCAGCGGTTAAGCCAATATTTATGTGTCATAATGACATAAGTAAGAAAATAAAGTTAATTGAAGCCGTCGAAGGACTGAATGATATTTCGAGATGTTTTTGGAAAGGAATTTGGTATCATACAATTCAATTGTTTTTGAGAAATGAGGTCGAATTGAATTATGAAGTTAAAGAGGAGGAAAATTTGTTTAATAAATTTAAACAAAATATTTCGGAAAAAAGTAACGGACCAAAAAATGTACAAAAAAAAGAAACAGAAAATTTTAAATTTATCAAAAGAAACTGAAGACAATCTTCGGCAAGAATTTGAGCAAAAGATGAAAAAATTTTATGAAGATACGACAAAAAATGCCACTGGGAAAAAGAAGAAATTGGGTGAAGCAATTGTAAATGATGCAAATAATGAAGAAAAAGGAAATCTGAAAACAGAATATGATGACAAATTTGCCCATTTCAATTTGTCCCCATTTTTATAATTTTTTTTGGAGTTACAAAATCTGGGCTTTTTGCAGATCATTTCCTAATTCCTGTTTATTTTTGGCATTTTAGCATAGCAACAAACAGTTTATTCCAAATTCGGATTTTATACAGCACTTTTTCTCTCTTTCTCATTATGTATTTTCTTTAAAAAATCACTCAAAATAATGTTATTTTGGGCATTTATTAAGCTAAAAATCCGAAGGTGTCGAAACAATTGCGACCATTGGTGAAGCCAATTTTTATTATGGTAGAGTATAATCCTCGCAGTTTAATTGACGTTGTCAAAATTCTGAATAATTATTCGAAATTGTTTTGAAAAAAGATAAAAAAAAGCCTTCACGGAATAAAATTGGTAAATGAGGAGGAATTGAATTTTGAAATTAAAAAGAGAGAAAATGATATAAAAAAGCAAAATTGGCTTAGCAAATCGAATCAAAATGTAAATGAAAAAATTAAAGGACCAAAAAATGTAAAAAAGGTAAAAGAAATTTTAAACAGAGGACCAACGGACAGTAAAGTGGAGGAAAAAGGACAAAAACCATCAAAAAAAAAAGCAAAATGAAATTGCCAATCTTTGGGAAGAATTTGAGAAAAAAATGGAAAAAATATGCGAAAAGACAAAAGAAAATGCCAATGAAGAAAAGGAGAAATTGGAAAAAGCATTGAAAAATGCAAAGATGAAGAAGAAAGACACATTCTTAAATATCAATATAATGCATTAACAAAAGCAGAATATGAATATGAACAATACATTCTTAGAAAAGAATATAAAGACACATTTGGCATTTTCAATTCGTCGCCATTTTCATAAAATTTTTTGGTTGTTCAAAAAATCACAAAATCCGGGCTCTTCTTCTGATTGCTTCCTAATTCTAAATCATTTTCATTGAGAATTGCTCTGTTTTCTTTTACCATTTTTTAATATTCAATTTTTTTGTAATTTATTTTAATTTTTTATAAACTTTTTAATTACGGCTGATAAATGGAATTCAAAATTTTCTCCATTATGTACCCTGTAATTTATTTGACCGTAGTTTGGAAAGTGAAATATGCATGAATAAGTATGGTCATTATGGCAAAATATAAACGGTGAACATTTTACAAAATTTTCCCAAATTTAAATTTTTGGGCTTATTTTCCATAAATTTTCATTTTTTAAAAAGTTACCTTTTTTTATTAATTTTCGAAAAGAAACCCAAAAAATAAAATTTTTTGCACAAAATGCCAAAATATGGAAATATGCACATAAATCTCGAAAGATGCATAAATTTGCAAAATATGTATATGGGGAAGTATTGTCTATCAGAATATTAATTTAGAAAATTTTTATACAAAATTATAAAAAAGTTATGGTTACAAAATTTCAAAAATCTTGAGTCAGAATTTTTTGGCCATAACTTTTTTTGAAACTTAATGAAATATTTTGTAATTTTATATGCATATATTTTCCAGTTGTATGTTGAAGGTTTGGATTGGATTTTTTCATTTAGTTAAATAATTATTAAGCAAAAAATCCGAATGTGTCGAAACAATTGCTACAATTAGTGAAGCCAATATTTATTAAAGGGTCTCCTAAAATGTTAATTGATATAATTATACATTGAATTATATTTCGAAATTTTTTTTGAAAAAAGCTGAAAATGAATTGGAGAGTGTAAATGATATTTGGGAGACGAATTTGGTAAATGAGAATGAATTAAATTTCGAAATAAAAGCGGAGAATAGTGGTGAAAATCCATCAAAAATGAAACGAAAACCAAAATTCGAAAGTCAAAAGTACTGGACGAAAAACAAACGAAAATTTAAGAAATCTAAATCCGAAAACGAACACTAAACCAAAATTTTTGGACGGACGAAAACGAAACACGAAAACGAAACTCAAAAATTACCAATAATGTAGAACGAAGGTCGCCAGTTAGCTTTCGATTGTTCTAACAATTTTTAATTGAAGCGTTGCTTAATTTGCCAGATCGGACGTATGCGCGTGATTCCACTATTCCAAACACACCACCGCAAGAAGTTCGAGATGGCCAATATACAAGAAATCATGAGCCATTCTCAGAATATAAGCATTAGTATTATTTAATAACATAGCAAAAAATTTGGGCGCGTTTCAGAGCATTTTCTTTAAAAAAATTTATGAATTAATTTTGCAAAATAATGAAAAATACAGAATTTTTTTTCAAAATTTTAAAAGCGTTGACTTAAATATTTTAAAATATAAGCCTAAAAGAATAAGCATATTTTTTTAAATTGCATCATTATATATTATAATTAAAAAATTAACTTATGATCAATCCCCATTTTTTAATTATTGTATCGTTCTTTAATATAATAAACAATTATATTATGTAGATTTTGGATAATATAATTATGATCAATCGCAATTTTTTAAAATATTCTATCATTATATAATATAATAAAAAATATATTTAAGTAGATTTGGATAATCCTACTTATGGTCATTATTTAAAAACAATTTTTCTTCGTTTATAAGGCTCGATGATTTTCCTTTTTTCAGTTAAATAATTACTTAATATATTGAAAAATAGCATAAACCTTTATTATAGTATATTTGAACATTTAATTTTATTAAAGAAAACAATGTTTTATTCATTTTCTATATTTTCTTTTCTTATTTATTTTTAATTTACATTTCAAATGCAATTCCAATAGTGAGTTAATTTAATCAGGGGGTAATTAATTTTTCAAACCCTTTTTAATTAGGTAGAGGATCAAATGCTAATTGCATTTATGAAAGGACATTCGAAAATTCAAATTAGTGAATATTCAATGCAAAAATATGAGGCACACCTTGGCATTGTGTATTATATGAGAAAGAATTGGCAATGTGACAAAATAGCAAATGAATTTAAAGAATATTTTAAATCAAAATGGAGTCGATTTTATATATAAATTAAACGAAGTGTTCTATTATTTTGAACCAAAATTGTTGAATGAGGAGAGATTGAAATATGAAATCAAATTAAAAAATAAACTAAAATTGCCAATTAATGAAATGATTTTGCAATTGGCAATTGAAAGAGCGAATAATTATAAAACAAATGAAAGTTTAGACGAAATAATTCAACAAAATTGTGGAGGAAAATTTGAAGAAAATTTGGAGGCAATGTTCAAAAAAGCGGATGAAAGGGCAAAAAAAGACGAACCATCGATAGCGATTAGAATAAACGATGACAAACATTTGATAATTATCAATTCAAAATTCGATGATAAATGGACATGAGTGAGACTTAACATTCAATAATAATTATAATTATAATTTCAGACTGATAATGCTTTATTTTCGGAATTTGTCAAAGGATTAGCGACAAATTCAGCGAAATTTTTAAGATGGCAAAAGATTATTCAAATTATTTAAGTCGAATTAAAGAGAATGGAAATATATATTGGCATGATATACTTATGATCTCTTATGGGTTATACGAAATTAAGAACATAAACGAATATTTGACACAAAAATATGAAGCCCATCTTGGCCTTGTGTATTTGATGCGAGAAAATTGGCATTGTGATAAAATTGAGAAGGAATTTGAAGAAAAGGAACGGAAAATATGCCAAACGAATCGCAAATATTTGCACATTTTGTACGAATATTATTTCGAAAATATGTTGAAGGTTTTATTTTAAATTAATGATTTTAAATGATTATGATATATTAAAAGGTAAAAGCAATGAAATGGCCCATAAATTATCAGCAGTTAAGCCAATCTTTATGAATAGTTCCTTAAATAATCAAACGAAATTAATTTCCGTCGTCCAAACACTGAATGAAATTTCGAAATGTTTTTGGCCAAAGGATAAAAACACATTGAGCAATATAAATTGCAATAAATTGGTTTTGTTAAATGCGGTCGAATTGAGTTATGAAAATGCGGTCGAATTGAATTATGAAATTAAAGAGGATGCCAATTGGTTCAGTAAATTTAAACAAAATGTTTTGGGAAAAATCAACGGACCAAAAAATGTGCAAAAAAAAGGAAAGAAAATTTTAAATTTATCAACCGAATTTGAAGACAAACTTCGGCAAGAATTTGAGAAAAAAATGGAAAAAATATATGAAAAAACGAAAAGAAATGTCAAGAAAGAAAAGAGAAAATTGGAAAAAGCAATTGAAAATGCGGCAAACAATGAAGAAAAGAACATATGAGATATGAATATAATGACAAATTTGGCACTTTCATTTCGTCGCCATTTTAAATTACCTTTTATTTAAATAAATTGAAAATTATAGTTAAGGCGCTTTTTAATTTTATTTGAACATTAATTTTATTGAAGAAAGATATAATGGTTTATTCTTTCTCTTTAATTTCTTTTATAATTGTTGCTCACCATTTTTTAATTCCAATTTCAAAAGCAAATCCATCGGTAATTTGATTAATTAAGGAATTACTAATTCATTTTAATTCATTAGGTTGAGCACAATATGCTAATTGCATTTATGAAAGGTCACCAAGAAACGCAAATTAGTGAATATTCAAAGCAGAAATGTGAGGCGCACCTTGGCATTATATATTATATGAGAAACAATTGGAAATGTGACAAAATTGGGAAGGAATTTGAAGAATATGAAAAGACAGAATGCCAAAAATATCGCAAATATTTCGACTTTTTATATGAATATTTGTACAGAGAATACGCCGGAATTCCCACAGTTAAGCCAAAATTTGTGATTAGTCACCCAATTGAAATTGAAGGACAAATAATTTATGCGGTGAAATGTTTGGCCAAACTTTCGCAATTTTATTTTAATCCATTAAATAATGAGTTTAATGATTATAAATTAAACAAAATGTTCAATAATTTTGTAAATTTTAAACCAAAATTAGTGAATGAGAATTGATTAAATTATGAATTTAAATTGGAAAATGAACCAAAATTGGCAATTAATGAAATGATTTTACAATTGGCAATTGACAAAGCAAATGAATGCCAAACAATTGAAAGTTTTGAAGGAATAATTCGACAAAAATTCGAAGAAAATTTGGGGGGAATACTAAAAAAAAGCGGAAGAAAGGGTAAAAGAGAACGAACCATGGAAAACCAATAAAATAAATGAAGACAAACATGAGATGGCAAAAGAATATTCAAATTATTTGTCGAATGAAAGAGAATGGATGTATTTATGGCAATGATAGACTCAATATCTCTGTTGGGTTATACGAAATTGAGAAAATGAATGAGCATTTGACGCAAAAATATGAAGCCCATTTTGGCATTATGCATTTGATGGGAGAGAATTGGAAATGCGACAAAATTGGGAAGGAATTTAATGAATATCAACGGACAGAATGCCAAAAGAATAGGAAATATTTAGACATTTTGTACGAATATTTATTCCAATTATATTGAAGGTTTATTTATGCTATCATTATTTTTTAATGTAATGTTTTTAATACATGCATATTTAAGGTAAAAGCGCTGATTTGGCCAATAAATTGCCAGCAGTGAAGCCAATATTTATGGCTTATTATGGAAATAATCAAAGGAATTTACTTTCCGTCATCCAAACTCTAAATGAGTTTTCGAAATCTTTTTGGGGAAAGTTGATGGATATCAGTTATCTTTGGGAGATGGTTTTGCTAAATGAAGTCGAATTGAATTATGAAGTTAAAGAGGAGGAAAATTTGTTGAAAAAGATTAACAAAACAAAAAGATGTGCAAAAAAAAAAGGGAAAGAAAATTTTAAATTTATCAAGCGGAATTGAAGACAATCTTAGGCAAGAATTTGAGGAAAAAAATGCAAAAAATGTATGAAAATGCAAAAGAAAAAGCAAAATTGGAAAAAACAACAATTGAAAATGCAGGAAATGATGAAGAAAAAGAAGATCTGAGATATGAATATAATAGAAAATTTTACTTATTCAATTCGTCGCCATTTTCATAATTTTTTGGTGTCTCAAAACCCGGGCTTTTGTAGATCATTTCCTATTTGCTGTTTATTATTGCCATTTAAATAACATCGTGGATTAACCTGACAAACATTTAATTAAAATTCAAAAATTACTATTTTCGATTTTGATAAAAGTCAATTTAAAATAATTTTCCTATGCTAAGTATGCTTCTCTCTCTGTCTTCTTCTCCTATTTTCGATTATTTTTTATTTTGAAAAAATGGACGTTATTGGCACTGCGTATTTTTGAGAAAAAATTGGCATTGTGAAAAATTTGAAAAAAAGTTTAAAAAAAGTACCAAAAAATTTAAATTTGCACATTTTGCAAGTTTTAAAAAAAATTAATTTGTTCGAATTCGGATTTGGGATTCGAAATAGATGATCGATTTGGATGCTGTGCGCCCCAAAAATATTAAGAATAAAAAAAATTGTGAAACCCATGCGAACTCGAACTACCAGCCAACCTGCTGACAGCCGTCCGTGCCACTTGACCACCAAATGTCAAGCCAAAAAATAAGGGAAAATTTCGGGTTGAGGCCCCATAACTTTATGATTTTTTGAGGTTACTTTTTTCCTGAAATTTCTAAGAACATGTAAGTAACTCCCAATATGTATCAAAAATGTAAATAAAATTTTTTTGATGACATTTGGGCAAAAAAAAATTCTTAGAAAAACGTGAAAAGCACAAAATGCCATAAAAAGACCTAATTAAGCTTAGAATAACTCTTTAGCTAATTTAAAAATTAAGTTTCGACATTCCTCTTTTGTTGTAAAAAAGGCGATTTTTAGGAGTACATTTTCGAAAAAATTTCGTACTTTATAAATTGATAATAAAAAAAGTTTGTACCAAAAAATTGTGAAAATATGGGTTTAAATCATTTTGTAGTAAAAATAATAAATATAAATTAAATTCATCGTTCCTTTATCGTTTTGAACCAAAATTGATGAATGAGGAGAGATTGAATTATGAATTTAAATTGGAAAATGAACCAAAATTGCCAATTAATGAAATGATTTGCAATTGGCAATTGACACAGTGAATGAATGGCAAACAAATGAAAGTTTTGACGGAATAATCAAACAAAAATTCGAAGAAATTTTTAAAAAATGCTCAAAAATACCGAAAATATTTGCACATTTTATATGAATATTTATTCCTTTTGTATGCTGAAGGTTAGTTCGAGTTATACATAATTTTTATTTTTCCATTTATTAAAATAATAATGATAATAATTTATTAAGCTAAAAATCCGAAAGTGTCGAAACAATTGCCACCATTAGTGAAGCCAATATTTATTATAAGTGGGGAAGATCCTGGCAGTTTATTTGATATTGTCAAACTTCTGAGTAATAATTCGGAATATTTTTGGCAAAAAGATAAAGATGCCACTTATGAAATAAAATTGGTAAATGAGGAAGAATTAAATTTTGAAATTAAAGAGGAGAAAAATTGGTCACATAAAATATACCAAAGGGAAAAAAAATTTTAAAAGGACAAACGGAAATTGAAATAATTCGAGAAGAATTTGAGCAAAAAATGGAAAAATTATGCAAAAATACGAAAGAAAATGCCAAGGAAGAAAAGGCGAAAATGGAAAAAGCAATATCAGAAACCGATGATATTGAAGAAAGAGAAGCTCTGGAATATGAATACGATGACAAATTTGGCACTTTCATTAACGCCATTTTCATAAAAAAATCCTTGGCCTTTCCCACAAAATGATTGACTCTTTTAATTTTTAGTATATTCTTTTTTCCTTTTCTATGCTTCTTCTGTCTCTTTTTGTATTTTCTTTTTTTTGTGTTGTTTTGTCATTTTCCTTTTTTGTATTTATAAATTCATTAATTTTTTTTCTACAAAAAACTTGACTCATTTGTTTTTAGATTTTTTCACAATTTCTTTCGAGTTTTTGTCTTTTTTTCAATTTTTGAATTTTTTGTTTCTTTTTTATTTTCTTTTTCATTTTTTTTTGATTAATTTTGTGTAAAAAATTGTATATTTGAATTATGTAAGACTTCTTGTGTTTGATCAAATTTTTAGGCGCGACTTTATCAATCCGACAGTTGGACAATCTGACAGTAAAATAAAATTTGAAAAAATAATTTTTAGGCATATAAACGGACTATTTCCTCTAAAAATATTCGAGTCAAAACATTTAACTCAAACTTGCGAAAAAAATTTAAAAAATTAGAAACAAAAAATCAAACGCTTACAAATTAGCAAAATTTAATGAGCAAACAGATCAAGCAATCGCGCCATTTTCTTGATCGCCCAAACTGACCTTTTTTTGCCTGTTTACATGCAATTGCTTATAGAATGCCCGAACCAAATTAATTTGACTCAATTATATTTATTTTGGACAATGTTTATTTCCACTACAGTACAAAATAATTCAAATTATACTGTATAAAGAGAAAAGTGAAAAAGAAATATCAAAAAAAAAACAAAAATTATATCATCAATGAAAAGTATAAAAGAGAAAATAAATAATTCAGAAGAAAGGTCAATGAATTTGAACGGGAAAGAAGGAATTTATTATAAAATGACGACGAAATAAAAGTGCCAAAAATGAAATCATATTCTTTTCTCAGATCTCCTTTTTCTTTATTATTTGTCGCATTTTTAATTGCTTTTTTCAATTTCTTCTTTTCTTTCTTGGCGTTTTCTTCTGCATTTTTATACATTTTCCATTTTTTTTTGCGCATCGTGTCAAAATGATAATGAATTAATTTAGACAAATAGCAAAAATTAGAATAAATTTTGTTCATTTTTGGTTGCATTTGAAAAAAGTAACAACAAAAAAGACTTATTTGTCACCCTGTAAATGAACTAAAATTGTCAATTAATGAAATGATTTTGCAATTGGCAAATGAAAGCCCATTAAAAATAAAAAGGGACCATATTCTCGTGTTATTATCATAAAAAGACAAATAAATAACAAATTTATAAATACAAAAAGGAAAAGGAAAATGACAAAAGTACATAAAAAATGAAAAAAAGAGAAAGAAGAAGCATTCCAAAAGAAAAAGGAAAAAAATTAAAAATTAGAAGAGTCAATCATTTAGTGGGAAAAGCCAAGGATTTTTTTTATGAAAATGGCGACTTAATGAAAATGCCAAATTTATCATTCTATTCGTCTTTCAGATAGCTTTTATTTTGGATCGCATTTTCAATTTCTTTTTCCAATTTCTCAGAATCTTCTTTGGCATTTTCATACATTTTTTTTTTATGTTTTGCTCAAAATCTTTTCGAAGGTTGGCAATTTTAACTTCATTTTTAATTAGTGATTTTTCCCCACTTTTCTCCTTTCTCATTTCGTAATGCAAATCCTCTTCATTTACCAAATTCATCTCCAAAATTTGAAAATTTTCCAATCCATTTTCTCTTTTTTTCAAAAAGATTTCAAATGATTATTCAGAATTTCGACAACTTTAATTAAACTGCGGGGGTATCCTGAGCTAAGAAATATTGGCTTCACCAATGGTGGCAATTGTTTCGACTTTTCGGAGTTTTAGAAAAAAAATCCAAAGAAAATTTTTGTTTTTTGTGATTTATAAAGCGCTCGAAATCAAAATCAAAAAATAGTTAAAATTATGGAATATGAAAACAAAGTATAATATAATTAAAATGTAAAATGACATAAACATTCCAAAAGGAAAATGGAAAATCAGAAAAAGCAGTTTTTTGTGGAAAAAGAAGTTTTTTTTATGAAATGGCAACGGAATGAAAGTGCCAAATTTATTAGCATTTTATTTTAGATTTTTCAAATTTTTTCCATTTTTTTCAAATTCATTTTGAAGATTGGCAAGTTCAATTTCTAGTTCACTATTGGTTGATGAAGTTTCGCAACTTTTAAGCTCTTTAATTACGTGATTTAATTCATCCTCATTTACTAGGGCCATCTCCCGAATATCATGATTTTCGTTTTTTTGCCCAAACTCAAACAAATTGAAATGGCCATTCAAATTTATGACAACTTTAATTAAACTGTATTGAAGAAATCCTTGAAAAAGAAATATTGACTTCACCAATGGTGGCAATTGTTTCGACACTTTCGGATTTTTAGCTTAATAAATTATTATATTTATAAATTAATGAATGAAACATTTAAAAGAAAGCTAAATTCAAACAAACCTTCAACATAAATACGGAAAAAATATTTATATAAAATGTCCAAATATTTTCGGTATTTTTGGCATTTTTCTTTAAATCCACCCCAATTTTTTCACAGTTCCAATTCTTTCTCATAAAAACATAAGGAAAAGACGGACTTTATATTTTTGCGTATCAAAATTTGAATATTCTTTATCCGAATTTGTCGCTAATCCTTTGACAAATTCCAAAAACAGAACATCTTCAGTCTAAATTTATAATTTATTTAATTTTCTTTGAATGTTAATTCTTACCCATGTCCTTTCATCATCGAATTTTGTATCCAAAATTATAAAATGTTTGTCATCATTTATTAAATAGGCTCTCTCTGGTTTATCTTTTTTTGCCTTTTGTTCCGCTTTTTTGAGCATTTCATCCATATTTTGGTCAAAATTTTGTTTGATTATTCCGTCTAAACTTTCATTTGTTTGCCATTCATTCGCTGTGTCAATTGCCAATTGCAAAATCATTTCATTAATTGGCAATTTTGATTCATTTTTTAATTTAAATTCATAATTTAATCTCTGCTCATTCAACAATTTTGGTTCAAAATGAACATAAATGAAAAAGCCATATAATTTATAATCATAACGTTCACTTTCTTCTGCATTCAAATAAAATTGCGAAATATTCAGCAGACAATTCACCTCATAAATTATTGGTCCATTAATTTCAATTTCATGTTTAAAAACAATTTTGGGCTTCACTGTTGGAATACCGACATATTCTCTGTATAAATATTCGTACAAAATGTCCAAATATTTCCGATATTTTTGGCATTCTGTCCGTTCATATTCTTCAAATTTCTCATCAATTTTGACACATTGCCAATTCTTTTTAATATAATACAAAATGCCAAGGTGAGCTTCATATTTTTGAATTGAATATTCACTCATTTGAGTTTTCGGATGGCCTTTCATAATTCCAATTAGCATATTGTCCTCAACCTAATTAAATAAAAATGAATTTGTAAAATATTTCTCGATTTATTTAACTCACCGATGGATTTGCATTTGAAATGTAAATAAAAATATAATGAATAATAGTGACCAAAATAATTAGAGAAAACATAAATTTAAAAAGATAGACACAATTAAGCGTGTTCAAACATTTTTACAAGAAAAAGTTTTAGAAACGCCGCCATGTAATTAATGTGTCTTTGACTTGCTCGGTAAATTAAATTAAATTAATTTTCAAATGGAATAACCAGTGACTTATTTTCCGTTTTTACTTGCGTTTGAAGGCACATAACTTTTTTTTCTTAAACCCGAATCAAAAAGTGCCCGCTGAAAGAGCACTCCGCGGAAGTGTCCTCTATAACCCAGTATTTTTTATTTTTTGATCAGACCAAACCCCGGACCTGTACATACACGGAGACTCAGTTCATTTTTTTTTGCCCACTTCAGTACCAGCCGAATAATTCATAAGGGTTTGAACCAGGGATGGCACGGAATTCCGATTTCCGACTTCCGATTTCCGATTCCGACATTTTTGGGGTCGGAATTCCGATTTCCGAAAAAATTTTGGACGTCGGAATTCCGACTTCCGATTTCCGAAATTTTTGATAAAAAGTCGGAAATTTTCGGAAATTTTTTTAAAGTAGATTTGGATAGTCCTACTTATTATCAATCCCAATTTTTAAATAATTTATAATTATTTAATATAATAAACAAATATATTAAATAGATTTGGATGATTCTACTTATGATCATTATTTAAAAACCAAATTATGCATTCATAAATTTTATTGCGTCATCATTAAGGAATAATAAATTATAAATTAATAAATAAAGGATTTTGGATAATTCTACTGAAATAATCCTACTGGTGTTAATAAATTTTGCTATTTATAAGGCTGTTTAATTTTATATTTTTCATTTTAATAATTACTTAACTTAAATTGAAAAGCATTTGTTTTCTATTAAAATTGCTTATTAATGTTATTGTCAAATTACTCTTTGATTACTGTACTTGTGAAATACCATTTTATTAATTAAATTTCCATTGCTAAAAAATATTTTAGAATTTTAAAGAAAACAAATGTTTTATTCGTTTTCTTTAACTCCTTTTATTTTTTTTATTGTTGTTCATCTTTTTCTTATTCCCTTTTCAAATGCAAATCCATCGGTGAGTTAAATTCTTTAGGGAAATTAATTTTATAATCCATTTTAATTAATAGATTGAGGACAATATGCTAATAGCATTTTTGAAAGGTGATCAAGAAACCAAAATGAGTGAATATTCAGTTAAAAAATATGAAGCACACCTTGGCATTTTGTATTATATGAAAAACAATTGGCACTGTGACAAAATAGGAAATGTATTTGAAGAATATGAATGGACAGAATGCCAAAAATATCGCAAATATTTGGATATTTTGTACGAATATTTGTACAGAGAATACGTCGGAATTCCAGCAGTGAAGCCAAAATTTGTATTTAAAGAACGAATTGAAATTGACGGACCAATATTTTACGCGGTGAATTGTCTTGCCAACATTTCGCAATTTTATTTTAAAGCAAATTGGAGTTCATTTTATAAATATAAATTAAAAGTGTTTCATTTTAAACCTATTTTGTTGAATCAGAAGAGATTAAATTATGAATTAAATTTGAAAATGAACCAAAATTGCCAATTAATGAAATGATTATGGAATTGGCAATTGACACAGCGAATGAATGGCAAACAAATGAAAGTTTGGACGGAATAATCCGACAAAAATTTGATGAAAATTTGGAGAAAATGTTTAAAAGAGCGGAGAATGGGGCAAAAGAGAATGAACCAGAAAGGAGAGTCAATGAAATAAATGATGACAAACATTGGATAATTATGAATACAAAATTCGTTAAAAAATATACATGGGTGAGACTTAACATTCAATGAAAATTAAATAAATACAAAATTTAGACTGAAGATGCTTTATTTTCGGAATTTGTCAAAGGATTAGGGACAAATTTTGGGAAATTTTTTAGGATGGCAAAAGAATATTCAAATCATTTACACCGAATGAAAGGGATTGTTGTAATAGGTTATTATTGGTTTGATTTAAATGATAAAAGGATCTCTTTTGGGTTACACAAAATTGAGAAAATGAAAGAGCATTTGACACAACGACATGAAGCCCTTCTTGGCATTTTGTATTTGATGAGTGAGAATTGGCATTGTGACAAAGAAATTGCGGAGGAATTTAAAGAAGAATGCCAAAAATTTCTCAAATATTCAGAAATTTTATACGAATATTTATTTCGACTTTTTGTTGAAGGTTTATACAATCAGTGTTTTAAATAATGATCAATAATTATTTAAGGTAAAAGCGCATATTTGGCCAATGAATTTCCAGCGATTAAGCCAATATTTGCAAAACATTGCCCAAATAATCAGGTGGAATTTATTTCCGTCATCGAAATTCTGAATAAACTTTTGAATTGTTTTTGGCGAAAGAATAAAAACCCACTGAAGAAAATTAATTTCAATGAAATGATTTTGGAAAATGAGGTCCAATTGAATTATGAAATTAAAGAGGAGGACAAATGGATTAGTAAAAATCTTCGGCAAGAATTTGACCAAAAAATACAAAAAATGTATGAAAATTTGAAAAAAAAGGCAAAATTGGAAAAAGAAAAAGAAAATGCAGCAAACAATAAAGAAATGTACAATATGGATGAAGAATACAATTACGAATCTGACGAGGAATAAATTTTCTTATGCAATAGAATTGCCAGTTTTTAATTAAGCATATTTCTCTGTCTTCTCCCATTTTAGTTTTCGATTATTTTGCAATTTTTATTTTCATTTTCAATTTGTATTCCTTCCTTCTACACTTTTGCTTTTCTTTTTAACATTTATAAATTTCATTTATTATATTTAAGTAAAGTTTTTTTAAAGTGTATTCATTTTAATTTTTCATATTCAAAATAAATTCGCCTGTCGTAAGTCAACAGCCTTTTGTTGTCTAAAAACCTAAACTAGGGTTAAGCCCCGACCCCGACCCCCGACTTTTTTCCACCCCGACCCCCCGACACTATGAAAGTTTGGACGGAATAATGGTGAGACTTAACATTCAGTGAAAACTAAATTATGTAAATAAATCCAAAATTTAGATTGATGATGCTTTCTTTTCGGAATTTGTCAAAGGATTAGCGACAAATTTTAAGAATTTATTTAAAATGGCTAAAGAATATTCAAATTATTTAAGTCCAATTAAAAAGACAGGATATCATTTTGGCAATGCCTAAAGTTTCGAAGATATTTGGACATTTTATATGAATATTTCTTCCGATTATATGCTAAAGGTTTGTTTGTTTATTTGTTACAGTATTTTCGTATTTTTATTATTAAAATAATAATGTTTATAATTTATTAAGCTAAAAATCCGAAAGTGTCAAAACAATTGCCACCATTAGTGAAGCCAATATTTATTATAAGTGGGGAATATCCTGGCAGTTTATTTAATATTGTCAAACTTCTGAGTAATAATTCGGAATATTTTTGGCAAAAATATAAAAATGCCTCTCTCGAAATAAAATTGGTAAATGAGGAGGATCAGGTTTGTTTAAATTAATTATCCTGATTGGGATTGCGCATGGAGGAAATTTATGAATCTTTATATGGTAAACCAATCTTGGCCTGATGAGCAGCACACTGCCACCCAGGAAGCACAAGACGACAGGGCACCTGAAAAGTCTCGTAACTTAGGAAGATAATTTGAGAGACCTCAGGTTCTAAAATACTAATTGAAATTGCTGCCAGGATAAACGGAGCTCATTAATTACGCTACCGCCCTGGTTAACAGCAACCTTAGCATAATAAGGAAAATTGAACCAACCATGACATGATGAGCAGCACACCGCCACCATGAAGCACAACCTGAAAAGTCTCGTAACTTAGCAAGATAATTTGAAAGACCTCAGGTTCTAAAACCCTAATGCCTTTATTATAATCCTATAGAATTAGAGATGTTTGAAAATTTTAATAAATTATTCAAAATGTGAAATAAAATTGTAATAAAAATTTCAATTCTTTTTGCAATCAAAAATTGAGGACAACTGAGAAAATTATTTAATGGTTCATAAGGCATAGCGATTTAACAAAATTTTAAAATGAATTTTTACTTTTTTATTATTAACTTTGCTAACTCCATTTTATAAATAATTCGTTCATTATTTAATGTAAATAAAAGTGGTCTTAAAGAAATAAGGGACCGATTGTTTTAAGAATTTATATTTTAACAAAGAAAGACATAATGCTGTTTTTTCCTTTATTCCTTTTTTTATTATCATTTCGCATCAATTTTTATTTCCATTTACAAACGCAATTCCATTAGTGAGTTAATTAATTAGGGAAATTACTTTTACTAACCCATTTTGATTAGATTGAGGACAAAATGCTAATTGCGTTTGTGAGAAAGGATCAGAAAATGCAAATCAGTAAATATTCAAAGCAAAAATATGAAGCTCACCTTGGCATTATGTTTTTGATAAGAAAGAATTGGCAATGTAGCAAAATATCAGATGAATTTGATGAATCTGAACGGACAGAATGCCTAAAATATCGCAAATATTTGGACATTTTGTACGAATATTTGATTAGATAATTCGGAGGAATTCCCGCAGTGAAGCCAAAATTTATGTTGAAAAAGCAAATTGAAATTGAAGTACCAATTATTTATACTGTGAATCGTCTGGTCAGAATTTCATATTTTTATTTTATAAAACCGGATGGATATCAATATACATTAAACGAAATGTTTAATTATTTTGATTATTTTTATGAACCAAAATTGTCGAACGAGGATAGATTAGATTACGAAATTAAATTAGAAAATGAACCAAAAATGCCAATTAATGAAATGATTTTGCAATTGGCAATTGACATAGTGAAAGAATGGCAAACAAGTGAAAGTTTAGACGGAATAATCCGACAAAATTTTGACAAAAATTTAGAGGAAATGTTTAAAAATGCGGTAACAAAGGCAAAAAAAGACAACAATACATTGGTCTTTTTAATAAATACACATTTTATAATTTTGGAATCAAAATTCGATGACAAAAAGATATGGGTGAGATTTGTCATTCAAATGAAAATAAAGTAAATACAAAGTTTAGATTAAAGATGCTTTATTTTCTGAATTTGTCAAAGGATTAGCGACAGATTTAAAGAATTTGATGCAAAGATATAAAGCCCATCTTGGCCTTATGTATTTGATGAGAAAGAATTGGCATTGTGATAAAATTGAGAAGGAATTTGAACAAATTGAACGGTCAGAATGCCAAGAATATCGCAAACAATTGGACATTTTATATGAATATTTATTCCGACTTTATGTTGCAGGTTTATGAATTTTAAATTAATAATTTTTAAATAATAATTAATATTTAAGGTAGAAGCACTAAATTGGCAAATAAATTTTTAGCACTTAAGCCAATATTTACGAATTATAAGTACTTAAATCAAATGGAGTTAATTTAAGTCGTCAAAAACTGAACAAGATTTCGAAATGTTTTGGAAAAAGGGTAAAAACAAATTTAGAAATATCAATTCCATTGTACTGAATTTGGAAAATGAGGTCGAATTGGATTATGAAATTAAAGAGGAGGAAAATTTGTTGGAAAAAATTAAAGGAACACCAAAAAATGTGCAAAAAAAGATAAATAAAATTTTAAATTTATCAAATGAATTTGAAGACAATCTTCGGCAAGAATTTAAGCAAAAAATGAAAAAAATGTATAAAAATACGAAAGGAAATGCCAAGAAAGAAAAGAAAAAATTGAAAAAAGCTATTGAAAATGCAGAAAATAAGAAAGAAAAAAATTTCTGCAAGAAGAATACAGGGACAAATTTGGCACTTTCATTTCGTCGCCATTTTCATAATTTGTTCTGTTTCAAAAACCCTGGCTCTTTGCAAATCATTTCCTAATTGCTCTGTATTTTTGGCATTTATAGCATAATCAATTAAGTAACAAACATTTTATGAAAATCTGATGATGATTCGGTTTTTCTTAATTCAATTTAGAATTAATTCCCTATGCTATAGAAATGCACATTTTCATTGAGCATGCTTCCGTCTTTCTTCTTCTCCAATTTTTAATTATCATTCAATTTATTTTGCAATGTTTCTTTAAATTTTCTTTATAAATTTTTTAAATTTTTAGTCACATATTTATTAGGTTGAAAACATTTGAAATTTTCATTTAAAAATTGAGTAAATATAAATCAATCTGTTTGGTCTACCCACAAATTTAATTTCAGTTTCAACTAATTGCTGGTCTCATAAAATGAATTAAAAAGTGATTTATGCAGGGTTTTCAGATGCAATGTGCACTTTCCCAGATGGAATCCCCCGAAAAATATATAAATTTTATTACTTTCATTGATAACCTCTAAAATGCAGCATATGACGCCGGAAGATTGGCTATGATTGTTGGTCGCCAGTTGTTTTTGTCATTGAATATTTTTGTAAATGTTTCATTCAAAAAATTACTCTTAAATCGTCCATTTCCGTCCTAATCGCCATCATACGCACATAAGAATTGATATAATAACCAATTTCAAAAAGGTTCCTAACCCCGTAAAATCCCCAAAAGCGCCCAAATTTTTACCAGTTTTATTTCATCTCATTCTCCTAACTTTCTTCTCCATAATTTCCAATTCGGACCACTAAAACATGGGGTAGAGCTGATCGAGTGTAAAAAGTCATTAAGGAATTATCATTTAATTGGCCATTAATTTCTTGAAAATAGTACTGTACAGAACTTTCACAGTTTTTTTTTTTGAAATTATACTGTTCATATGGTTGTTTTTCGGAAAAAAAAATTTTTTACAGTAAAATTTTGAGGTTATGATGAGCCCATTGAAAAAATTTGAAAAATGTAGCAATGATGAAAAAATGTTCGGGCTTTTTTTTATCTTTGGTGCTTCACAAAAATAGCAAAAAAGTTCGCAACGTCAAATAAATTTTTCCGAACGTTTTTGGAAAAGGACTACAGTACCATATTCACATGAAATACTGGCAATGTTTACTTTGACACTATTTGTTTTTTGCGGCACGCTTTTTTTATGCTTTTGAGCCTATTTTAAGAAAATTTAAGGAATTTTTTGGTCCGTCAGTGTACAAAGATACGCAATATAAATACCAAAATTTTCACAAATATATGAAATCTAACGAACTTTTATGCGTTTCCTATACAAAAATGCCATTCATAAGGGGTGTAAAAACTTTCATCAAAAGGCGAAACGAACTTTTATGCGTTTCCTATACAAAAATGCCATTCATAAGGGGTGTAAAAACTTTCATCAAAAGGCGAATCGCATTTTGAAAATGTAAATGTTAAATGTGTCATTCCTTCTAAGTATATAGTCTCGTCTTTAATTAATTGCATTTAATGCTTCATTGCATTCTTCACAGCGTTGTAAATTGGCAATTAAAATTCTATTAAAGTGTGCGTGTTTTGCGACAGTTACTTTACGAACAAATGAAAATTGTATGAGTAAATTGGTATGATAATCGTTGGTCTCCTCGACTCGAGAAAGGTCTTCTCAATTCTCGAGTTTTCTAGCTTGGTCTCTGACTTCGAGACTATTTTTACAGAAAAAATGGGAAAAAAGACAGAACAATTCTCAATGAAAAATGAATTGGAAATGGGAAGCGATATGTGAACAACCAAAAAAATTTATGAGATGGAGACGAATTGAAAGTAAAATAAATATCCAAATATTTTAAATTTTAGGCATTTTTCTTTCACAGTGCCAATTCTCTCGCCCAAATACATAATGCCAAGATGGGTCTCATATTTTGTTCAAATGCTCTTTCATTTCAATTTGAAAAATAAAAAAAATTATGAAAATAAAAATAGATAAATAAAAATAATAAAAAATGGGAAAGAAGACAAAACCAATTCTCAATAAAAAATCAAAAAACAATTGGAAAGGGAAAAGACCATCGGGATAACTCGGATTTTGTTGACAACCAAAATTAAGAAAATGGTGACGAATTAAAAGTGTCAAATTTGTCATAATATTCATTTTTCAGAATTTCTCTTTCTTCTCTATCTTTTGCTTTTGTCAATGCTTTTTTCAATTTCTCCTTTTCTTCATTCGCATTTTCTTTTGTCTTTTGGTATATTTTTTCAATTTTTTTGTCAAATTCTTCCCAAAGATTGGCAATTTGAATTTCACATTTATTTTTTTGTCCTTTTTTGCTATGCCAATTTTGGTCTTTTTCTGCATTTGGTCTCTCTTTAATTTCATAATTTAATTCCGCCTCATTTTTCAATTCTATTTTCGTCAAATTGGCTTTATCTTTCCAAAAATATTGTGAATTCTGACTCAGTATTTGGACAACACGAATTAGACTCTGAATGTCGTCCAAATATTCACTTATAATAAATATTGGCTTCACCAATTGCGGAAATTGTTTCGACACCTTCGGATTTTTAGCTTAATAAATTATAAACATTATTATTTAATAAATGAAAATCAAACAAACCTCCAACATATAACCGGAAAAAATTTTCATATAAAATGTCCAAATTTTTTCGGTATTTTTGGCATTCTGTCCGTTCATATTCTTTAATTTCCTTCCCAATTTTGTCACAATGCCAATTCTTTCTCATCAAATACATAATGCCAATATGGGCTGCATATTTTTGCATCAAATGCTCTTTCATTTTCTCAATTTCGTATAATCCAAAAGTGTACATAAATATATTATAGCCATAAATATTTTCTTCCTCTTTCTTTCGACTTAAATAATTTGAAAATTCTTTTGCCATCTTAAAAAATTTGTCAAAATTTGTCGCTAATCCTTTGACAAATTCCGAAAATAAAGCATCTTCATTCTAAATTTTAAATTTATTTAATTTTCATTGAATGTTAAGTCTCACCCAATTCCATTCATCATCGAATTTTGTTCCCACAATAATTTGGTATTTGTCAATTTTAGTTATTGGGATGATATTAAATGGAATGTCTGCTATTGCGCTTTCTTCCGCTTGTTTGAACATTTCCTCAAAATTTTCTTCCAAATATTCTTCAAATTTTTCTCTACAATTTTTTAGGATTATTCCGTCTAAACTTTCATTTGTTTGCCATTCAATCGCTGTGTCAATTGCCAATTGCAAAATCAGCTCATTAATTGGCTTTTCTTTTTCATTTTCCAATTTTGGTTCATAATTCAATCTCTCCTCATTCAACAATTTTGGTTCAAAAAAATATTTGAACAATTCGTTTAATTTATATTTATTATTTTTACTACAAAATGATCTAAAATAAAACTGAGAAATTCTGACCAAACAATTCACCGCATAAATTATTGGACCATTAATTTTAATTCCACGTTTAAATACAAATTTTGGCTTTACTGTTCGAATTCCGAGATATTCTCTGCGCAAATATTCATATAAAATGTCCAAATATTTGCGATATTTTTGGCATTCTGTCCGTTCATATTCTTCAAATTCATTTGCTATTTTGTCACAGTGCCAATTGTTTTTCATATAATACAAAATGCCAAGGTGTGCTTCATATTTTTTAACTGAATATTCACTCATTTTGGTTTCTTGATCACCTTTCAAAAATGCTATTAGCATATTGTCCTCAATCTATTAATTAAAATGGATTATAAAATTAATTTCCCTAAAGAATTTAACTCACCGATGGATTTGCATTTGAAAAGGGAATAAGAAAAAGATGAACAACAATAAAAAAAATAAAAGGAGTTAAAGAAAACGAATAAAACATTTGTTTTCTTTAAAATTCTAAAATATTTTTTAGCAATGGAAATTTAATTAATAAAATGGTATTTCACAAGTACAGTAATCAAAGAGTAATTTGAAAATCACATTAAATGCAAAATATTTTTCAAAATGTAAAAAAATATTGTTTCAGTTTATTTACAAAAATAAATTTGAAAAATATTATTTAAATAAAAAATTTACTAATTTATATAAAATTATAATAAACGATATTTATTATAATAGATAAGCAATTTTAATAGAAAACAAATGCTTTTCAATTTAAGTTAAGTAATTATTAAAATGAAAAATATAAAATTAAACAGCCTTATAAATAGCAAAATTTATTAACACCAGTAGGATTATTTCAGTAGAATTATCCAAAATCCTTTATTTATTAATTTATAATTTATTATTCCTTAATGATGACGCAATAAAATTTATGAATGCATAATTAGGTTTTTAAATAATGATCATAAGTAGAATCATCCAAATCTATTTAATATATTTGTTTATTATATTAAATAATTATAAATTATTTAAATATTGGGATTGATAATAAGTAGGTTATTTATGGAAATTTTTAATAAATTTATTCATTTTCTATATATGAAATTGAGAATTTGTCTAGAGATAGAATTCTGATCACTTAGGAAACCTGAGCTTGTTCGAATTTTGATCATCCTCCGGTGTAGAAGCTTTCTGATTAATTTAGCTATTTTTGTTTATATTTGGGTTCAGGGTAAGGAATTGGGCAATATAAAGGTCATTTTCGTATTCAGCGACCCCGAAAACCCTAAATTAGGCTCATTTCCGGGTTTTTACGCGCTTTTTAGAATTTGGACAATTCGTGGCTTAGACATTTCGTGGCCTGGACATTCCGTGGCTTGGACACTTTGTGGGGGCGCCGTTTTTTGTGGCTTTTGAAGAAGAGCGTGAAAATTTCTAGTTTTGTAATTTTTACATTTATAATTCAACAGGTACCGAAAATTTCATAAGAAATTTTTCTAAAACTCCCGAAATATTTCAATTATGTTGCTTACCTCAGGCCTTTGAATTTAGGAATTTTTTTGTAAAATTTATTTGAAGGCCCCCTGTTTTTACTAGTTGCCGATGAAAATGAAATTTCAAAATTTTTTCACTTAATAATTGTATTAAGTAAATTTGGGTAATCCTACTGATGATAATGCCAATTTTAATTATTGTATCGTTCTTTAATAAAATAAATAATTATATTAAGTAGATTTAGATACTTCTACTTATGATAATTATTTAAAAATCAAATTAATAAATAAGAATTTTGGGTAATTCCACTCAAATAATCCTACTGATGTCAATAAGTTTTGCTTTGTTTATAAGGCTGTGTAATTTTCTATTTTTCATTTTAATAAAGACTAATTTATTATAATAATATATAAGGTTTATTATAATAGATAAATATTAGTTAATTTTTTTATTAAAAAATTTTTTTGATACTCATTTTTGTAAATAAACTGAAACAATATTAATGGGCATGTTATAAGCTATTATTTTCATTTGCTCATTTTTATAAAAGAAAAAGTAATATTTTTTCTTTTTCCCGTCCCCACAAATTCCCTTTGATTTTTTTGCATTTGAAATTAACTCAATTAAGTTTTTGACACCAATGAAGTTTTTTGTCATTTTCAGATGTGGAACCCCTTATATTCGTGCTCAGCACCATAATTGACCAGGAAAATATTTTTCATCCCATTTAAGGTCAAAAAAATTCTTCAAAAATTTGATAGTGGGCCTAGCTCGAAAATTTTTAAATTTTTCAAACCTAAACTATACCGATCGATAGTCCTTTAAAAGCCCTCAAATTTTGTTCAAAGAATGTTTTTTTGGTTAAAATTAATCCCTGACGAGTTATGGCCCTGGACTGAAATGTCCCGCCAGGCCAAAAACAGGGCTCGGATTTTTTGGTGCTAAAAAGCCCGAAATAGGTACCTAAATAGTTGCTAAAAAACTGAAAAATGCCTAACTAGTTGCTAAAATTGTTGCCAAAAAATTGGGACATAATTGCTCAAAAATACGAAAATTTCACAAAAATGTCATAATGGTGAACTTTTGGGGAAAGAAGTGGGTCCGGCGATGCCATATGCGCCGCCGGAGAAAATTTTGAAAAGGCTTTTATTTTTAGAGCCTAAAAGCCTAAAAAAACCATCTGCTTACGCATTTTTCATAATACCGGTCCATTCCGTAAGTCGAAGAGCGAGCAAATACCAATATTTTTAATATGGAATTTTGTTTTGATTTTTTCACCTTTGCAAGTCAAATCTGTCTGTAGCTAAACATAGATATTTTAAGATTTTCCTTTGTTTATGATTGACAAAAAAATCTATTTGTAAGAAATATGGGCGAAAACGGCTAGGCAGACTAAAACGACTCCCTGACTAAACGGGCCAGGCTAAACTTTCCCGGTCCCTTTATTTTATTATTTGTCCCGAACTTATTCATGGGGTTTTCGTCACGGCATACCAATCTGATACAGCCTATATCTATTTATACCGATCAGGAAAGATTACTAAGTTATTTCTTGTTTGTCAAAGAATTGAATTACATTTCGAAAAAGAGTAATTTTTTATGATTTTGAAAACTTTTATAATATGAAAAAGAAAATTGCAAAAAAAAATGACAAAGAAGACAGAACATTCCTTAATGAAATATGAATAAAAACCAAGAAGCGACCAGCAGCAGAAGAACCGGATTTTGTGGGCCTTAAAAAACTATGAAAATGGCGAAGAATTGAAAATGCCAATTTTATCATAATATTCATCTCTAAGAATGTATTTTTCTACATTGTTTGCCGCATTTTCAATTGCTTTTTCGAATTTTGCTTTTTCATCCTTAGCATTTTTACATTTATTTTCCATTATTCCTTCAAATTCGTTTCGAAATTGGATAATTTTTGTTTCTTTTTCTTTTTTTGATGCATTTTTCTCACTTTTCTCCTTTTTCATTTTGTCATCCAATTCTTCTTCATTTGCCAAATACATATCCCAAATACCATAGAAACTTATCAAATTCTTTTCACCTTTTTGCCAAAAACATTTCGAATGTTCATTTAGATTTATGACAACTCTCTTTAAGCTGAGAGGAGATTTCCATCTCATAATAAATATTGGCTTCACCAATAGTGTCAATTGTTTCGATACTTCCGGATTTTTAGCTTAATAAATTATTATTAGAGCCCGGATTTTTATGTATGTGCTAAAAAATTCTGAAATATGTGCTAAAAACAGGAAAAAATGCCAAAATATGTGCAAAAATGTAAAAATCTGGTGTATTTGTGCATAAAGATCGCTGAAAAATTTTATTTTTATTTTTTTCGACCGCACAATTGCAAATCAAATCCATTTGGAGGTGTTCGGGGGTATAATGGTCTTTTTTTCTGATACAATTGTTTTGTAAATTGAAACCTTGTCAATTGAATAAGTTTCAGCAGGGAACTCCGAAAACCAATGAAGAATTAATCAAAACTTCGATTTGGCATCTTCCGGCATTCGAAATAAATTTAAAAAATTTTTGAAAAAATTATTTTTAAATTTTCTTGTATTTTTTCTTACAGACTGTTCTCAAAAATGCCAAAATATGTGCAAAATATGTGCCAAACCCCGAAATACGTGCCATATGTTTTTATGTGCCAAAGCGCCAAAATTATGTTTTTATAAGTCTCTCTAAACCAAAAATTATTCGGAGAAAATCCTATTTTTGGGCTTCTCTCGCGATAAGTAAGTCGTAGAAAAAATATGTAAAAACATAAAAATCCGGGCTCTAATTATTATCATTATATTTTAATAAATGAGAAATTAAATTTATTATAAAACTCAAACAAACCTTCAGCATAAATCCGGAATAAATATTCATATAAATGGTCCAAATATTCTCTACTTTTTTGGCATATTTTCAGTTCATCTTCATTAAATTTCTTCGCAATTTTTTCACAGTGCCAATTCTCTCTCATCAAATACATAACGCCAAGATAGCCTTCATATTTTTGCGTCAAATACTCGTTAATTTCCTCAATATTTGAATATTCTTTAGCCATTCGAAAAAATTTCTCAAAATTTGTCGCTAATCCTTTGATAAATTCAGAAAATAATGCATCTTTAGTCTAAAGTTTTAAATTATTTAATTTTCATTGAATGTTGTCTTACCCATGTCTCTTCATCATCGAATTTCGAATGCACAATTATAAAATGTTTATCATTATTTATTTGATTGGCATCCCAAAAACGATAGTTTTCTTTTGAATTTTCTATCTCTTTTTTAAACATTTTCTTCAAATTTTCTTCAAAAATTTCTCGAATTATTTCATCCAAAATTTCATTTGTTTGCAATTCATTCGCTGTTTCAATTGCCAATTGCAAAATCATTTCATTAATTGGCATTTTTGGTTGATTTTCAAATTTTACTTCATAATTCAGTCGCTCCTCATTCAATAATTTTGGCTCATAATTATTTAATTTATAATCACAATATTCATACCAAGATGGTTTAAAATAAAATTGCGAAATTTTGGCCAGACAATTCACCGCATAAATTAATGGGCCTTCAATTTCAATTCGTTTTTTAAATACAAATTTTGGCTTCACTGTTGGAATTCCGACGTATTCTCTAAACAAATATTCGTACAAAATGTCCAAATATTTGCGATATTTTTGGCATTCTGTCTTTTCAAATTCCTCAAATTGCTCCTCAATTTTGTCACATTGCCAATTCATTCTCATATAATACATAATGCTAAGGTGTGCCTCATATTTTTGTTTTGAATATTCACTGAGTCGAATTTGTTGTTGTCTTTTTAAAAATGCAATTAGCATTTTATCGTCTCCCTAATTAAATTGTGCTATTAAGTATAATTACTCTGTTAATTGACTCACCGTTAGAATTGCATATGAAATATGAAATAAAAAATTGATGGAAAATAACGATAGCAAAAAAATAGCATAAGCAGAATAACGCATAGGGTTCTTATTTAAATATTTTAATTATTTTAATTTAAAAAGAAATATTAAACCAAAATTCAATTCAATCAATTTGTTAATTTGAAAGAATGTCGAGATTAGTTAGCCAAACCTTTGGTTGGGATTTCTGCTTTTTCAATATTAGGGCTTGTATTTTTAGGTGCTAAACACTGAAATAGGTACTAAAATAATTGCCTTGGAGATTATTTTTGAAAAAAATTTTTCATTTCTTAGGGGGTTTATTTTTTGAAACTTTTCAGGGGTGTATTTTTTGGTTTTTTTATTGCACTTTTACTATGAAAATTCTGGAAGAAACCCAATATAGTTGGTAGTCGTCTAATTTATCAGGGTTTTGGATAACTTTCATTATTAAATAAATATAAAATGCAAATTAAATTAATCATTAACATAAACTCGAACAAAAAACGAAAACCAAGAATTTGAAATTTCGACTTTATGTCAAAAATAGATTTAAAGGGGTTCCCACTTGAAAAAGTTTAACATTCGACTTACAAAAAACCTCAATTGGTGTCAAAAACATAATTGTGTTAATCTTGAAAATGTAAAAAATCAAAGGGAATTTATGGCGACGGGAAAAAAACATTACATTTTTATTGCATAAAAATGATCCAAAAAAATAATAGCCTATAAAAGCCCATTAATATTGTTGCAGTTTATTTACAAAAATGAATTTCAAAAATATTTTTAAAAAAATGAATTAATATTACCCTAATTATAATAAACGTTATATATTTTTATAATAAATTAGTCAATTTTTACCTAAAAAAATTATTGTAATTTAAGTTAAGAATTAAAATGAAAAATAGAAATTACACAGCCTTATAAACAGAGCAAAATTTTGATATGAAATATTGACACCAGTAGGTTTATCGAAAATCAATTATTTATTTATTATAAATGATTTATTATATTAAATTATAATACAATATTGAAAAAATTGGGATTGATCATCAGTAGGATTATCCAAATCTACTTAATATAATATTTATTATATTAAATAATGATACAATAATTAAAAAATAGGGATGACCATCAGTAGGATTATCCAAATCTACTTAATATAATATTAATTATATAAATAATGATGCAATAATTTTAGTTTTGCAATTCGTTTAATCATTTGAAAATTAATAAAATAAAGTTTTTGTCTTACCAGGGATGGAAATAAGCCAAAAAAATTCCGGAAGTCGTAATTATTTGCACAAAAATATTGAGAATCGGAGTGAAACTTTCATAGTCCCAAAATTTCTTATATGAAAATTATGAATTTTATTTTCCTTTTTCATCGAATTATTTTATTTTTTAAATGCAAAAATTTTATTAATAATAAATAAAAGATTTATGTTATTCTATTGAAAACAAAATTTATTGAAGATCACCCTTATAAATTCAATTTAAATCTAAAATAAAATTTTAATGCTTCAACAAACAATGGTAT
Organism: Heterodera schachtii; assembly: GCA_023374025.1. Classification (NCBI taxonomy): domain Eukaryota; kingdom Metazoa; phylum Nematoda; class Chromadorea; order Rhabditida; family Heteroderidae; genus Heterodera; species Heterodera schachtii. The sequence continues at coordinate 103,047 of SIJG01000168.1, forward strand.
TAGATAATTATACTGATGATCAATTAACATTTTTTATAAAATAATTAATTTAAAAAGTCATAATTTCTTGCACAAAGATATTGAGAGTCGGAGTGAAACTTTTCATAGTCCCAAAATTTATTATATGAAAATTTTGAATTTAATTTTCCAAAACCCTTAATTTTTGAGGAGCTGTTGAATGCTAAAAGATTTTTTACCACGATTTTAATAAACCCACCTATGAACCAATTTCATATTTAAAAATTAATTATTAAGCATTAAAAAATTAACGGATTAAAAATTTTTTAAACAAAGATTTTTTTGCAGAAAATTGAAATTTTGCAAAAATTGGTAACAAAATTAATAAAGAGTAATGAGTTTCATTCTTTTTGTATTCTGAAATGAGGACAGCAGAGACAAATCTGTACAGATATTTTCATTCATTTTACAAAAGTTACAATTTAACTCATTTTCATTTTTATTTGATAATTATATTTGAATAAAGAAAAACTTAATAATGTTTAATTCCTTAATTCCTTTTTCAAAAGGGGGAAGCATCGACTTTTATTTAATTTTCTCAGGGAAAATATTGAAAATTTGAATTTATTAAGAAGCACCAATAAGTTTTCTCTCATCATTCTTGTATTTTGAGATTGCTTGAAAAATTCATGTCAAATATGAAAAATCGCGAAAAATTAATCTAAAAACGAAATTTTGTGGGGTTCACCATGTTTCAAATAAGATAAAAAAGTTTTATTTTTCTGCGTGAACTGAAGTTTATAAGCAGGGCCCGGATTTTTAGGTTTTCACCTATTTTTTTGCGGTTAGCATATGTTAAGATAAACGCAAAAAAACACTTTTCTTCGGTTAATTTTCGATTTAGAGGGACCTTTTTAGCAACTATTTTGGCATTTTTCAATTTTTTAAGCAACTATTTTGGCTGTTTTTCAGCAACTATTTAAGTACCTATTTCGGGCTTTTTAGCACCTAAAAATCAGGGCTCTGGTTATAAGAGAATCGTTTCATTCTTGATAGCTAGGGATGCTAATTATATGCATGTAAAATCTTAAAATATGACGCATGAAATATGCACCAAAATTGCAAAATATGCACATAAAAAGTGAAAAATATGCACATAAATTTTTCCAAATTAAGGGTATAATTTTTTGACCCTTTTATTTCCACTACAGTACAATTAGTGAAAACGATACCGTATAAAGACCAAAATTAAAGAGAAATCAAAAAGAAAACCAAAAATAATGTTAAGAATGATAAGTAAAAAGAGAAAATTAGTAATCTGCTGAAAGGCAAATGAATTTGATGGGAAAGAAGTAATTTATTATGAAATGGAGACGAAGTGAAAATGGAAAAATTGTCATCAATAATTAGTCTATCAGTTGTTTTTTCTTAATTATTTGCCTCATTTTCAATTGCTTTTTCATATTTCGCTATTTGATTCCTAGCACATTTAATTTATATTTGTATAAAGTAAAAATTAATGCAAATTATTTCAATACTTAAAAAAAAATCAATTTGCCAACAATTTAATTAAAAAAAAAATGTAAAAACGTACAAATATTATTTATAATAATTGCAGACTAAAAAACCAATTTCTAACGCCAAAATATGGTAAATTTACGCAAATTTTGAACAAAAAAACTGATAAATAATATTAAATGAATTTGTCGGGATTTCGATTTTCAAGAATTCCGCCTTTTAAAATAAACTTAGGATTTTTTTATCCAAAAATGAACAATAATCTGGGTTCCGAGTATGCAACGAACTTCCGAGTTCAGACATTTTTAGGAGGCCGGAATTCTGACTTCCGAAAATTCGAACTCAAATGACTAATTTGAAAATACCAAAAATTATTAAGTATAAAATCATATTTAATAATTAATGAGCCTTTATATCGTAAATTTTCATTGCAATTATTTTATTGTGACTGTTTAATCATCTAATTTATAATTCAACATGCTTTCTTTTAACTTTCATTATTAATTTTTTAATTTTTTTTTTTATTCATTTATCAATGTTGTCAACTAAATACTCTTCTCATAAAAAGAAAAAAGGTGCTTTTTATACAGTATTTTCAGATAAAATTGTCACTCTTTTTTCTCCATCATTCCAAATTCGGATTTTATACGCAATTTTTCTCTCTTTCTTTAAAAGCTAAATATCCTGAGTTTCATATTGCTTTTTCAAATTCAATACAAACCCAAAATTTTATAAAAACGTTTTTTATATACTCCGTTTTTTTTTTGTTTATAATTCGTTTCGTCATTAAAGAATTTCCCAGGCCAAAGTAGGGTATTGTTTTTTTTTTTGTCGCATTGTCATTTTCTCATTATTTTACGCAGAATGTTGATTGATTTTGGGTTTTCGTATGACAATCCATAAAAGCAAATAGCATAGTGTCATTAACGTAATTAATTAAAATAAATTAGTAATTTTTTAAATTATTTTTCAATTTTTTTTGTTTATAATTCGTTTCGTAATTAAAGAATTTCCCAGGCCCTAGTAGAGTATTGTATTTTTTTAGAAAAATGCAACAGGACACGGACTCCTGTTATAACATAGACCGGAATCCTGTTCGGGGGGTATGCCTCTGAAAATCGGATCCTGGTCCGTGTACAAGTTTTTGATCAACTTAATTAAAAAAATTTGAGAAATTAAATATGATTTCTCAGATATATTTAAATATAAATTTATCAAATGTATAAAATCGACAAACAAACGGAAAAACACTTGAGCTTGAAAAAGGATAGAAAAGTAACAAAATGGAAAGAATTTGAGAAAAAAACTGAAGAAATGTGTGAAAATAAGAAAGAAAAAGCCAAGGAAGAAAAGGCAAAATTGGAAAAAGCAATTGATAATGAATATTATAGACCAAAAAGAGACAGTCTTAAATATGAATTTGATGACAAATTTGACACTTTCAATTCGTCGCCATTTTCATAAATTTTTTGGTTGATCAGAAAACTATTCTTCTGATCGCTTCCCATTCCAGTTCATTTTTCATTGAGAATTGTTCATTCTTTTTTTCCCCATTTTTTGTTATTTTTTTAAATTTTGTTTTTTGTATTTTCATTTACTTTAAGAATTTCTTTAAATTTTTTGTTCGGGTAAATTTTGGAGAATTTAGATCGACCTATTTAATTTAGAAATTTTTCCGGAATGTTGATCGTTAGTGTTTCGTATCGTCGTGTTTTAGGGCGTTTCGAATTCGTATTTCGTATTTTTGCACACGACACGAAAACTTTAAATGAACTGGTAAGAATGGGGGAGGGGTTGCGAGAAAATATTTTTTGAAAATTTGGAGAAATGGAAATTTTCCGAGAAGAAATAATAATTTGATAATTCTTTTTAACCAAAATGAATAAGAAACATATAGCCAAATGGCTAAACCTCCAATCGTTCTTTGATTTTTGCCTTGCTGCGATGCCCAGACAGAACAAAATTATTTTTCATTTTTAAAATAAATTGTTTTTCAATTTAATTACGAAAATTTTCCAACCACTAAAAAATACAAACAATAGATATTTTTTCTGTTATGTCCGAAGATAACAAATTAAATAAGTTTATTTGCCGAAGAAATAAATAATAAATAAATGCAGACAATAAATTGGGAGGTCAAAATGGTGGGCACAATAATCAACTGAATGAGGGGAAGGAGGGGGAGAAGATGGTGAAGAGGCGTGGGGTCATACACCTAATCAATAATCATTTTGAATTGTTCTTTTCTCTAACACCTCCCCTCTTAAATTCGAACCCGTAGGGTTTAAGCCAAAAAAAAAAAAATTTTCTCATTTTGATGGCGAATAAAATTGGCGGGGCTTTTTGACTCGGCTTGATCGGCGGACAAACAACGGTGAATTGGCTGGCGGAGGCTGATTTTGTTGGGGCTGACGAGGTGGTTCGACAACCGGCGGGGGCTCTTCGACTTGAGGTGCCTCTTTTTCGGCTTCGTCTTCCAAAAGATGTCGTCGCCTAAGCTGATTCGCGTGCCGATGAACAAGCCGACGCAGAACAGGCACATAAACACGATATGTGGGCGAATTGTGAAGCCTCTCAACAATTTTCCCTTGTAGCCACTCCGTCTTATTGTTGCGGTAATTGATCAGTAGGACATGATCATTTGGGGAAAAATTGATCACTTTTGATCCATGCTTCCGATCAAAATTTTGCGCCATTTTGTCGGTGTATTTTGACTGCCCCTTTTTGAATGAGTTTTGATCAAAATTTTCGGCTTTTTCTCCATTCGGATGAACGAGCGACAATTTCGTGCGCAATTTTCTGCCGAAAAATAATTGATCGGGTGAAAAGCCATTTAAGGCAACGTGGGGAGTGGTTCTGTAGGAGAACAGCATCTTTTCGATCCAATCCTTTCCACCTTTGGACATTTTCTTCATCGATCGCTTGAAGGTGTCAACGAATCGTTCCACTTGGCCATTCGATTGTGGGTGAAATGGCGGTGTGAAAATGTGCTTGATTCCAAATTCTTTACAGAATGTGGCGAATTCGGCGGATCGAAATTGGGTCCCGTTGTCGGAAACAATTTCCTCTGGGATTCCGAGCCGATAAATGATTGATCGGAGAACAAATACGGTGGCATAAGCAGAAATTGTGTTCATACGGTAGACTTCTGGCCACTTTGAAAATGAGTCGATCAGAATTAAATATTGATGGCCGTCTGAGCATGGGCCTGCGAAATCGATGTGGACTCGCTGAAAGACCTTGTCCGTTGTTGGCCATGGCGAGAGAGGTGCTTTTGTTGGATTTTTCTGGCCCAATTGGCACTCTTCGCATGTGCTCACAACTTTTTCAATCGCCGAGTCCATTCCTGGCCAATACACGTGACGTCGAGCAAGTGCTTTCATGCGCACAATGCCTGGGTGAGCGATGTGCAATGCCTTTAGGATGCGACTGCGGAGCGAAGTTGGGACGATCACACGGTCCTCATACAGCAGGCAATTGTCGACCTCCAAAATTTTGTCCCTTTTTGGAAAATACGGACTGATTTCAGAATCGGCGACTTTTGCTGGCCATCCATTTCTCAAAAATTGAAGAACCGTTTGAAGTGGTTGATCATTGGCCATGGCTGCAGAAATTTCGGTGGTTGTCACTGGGAGCTGATCCATTCTGTTTTCGAAAACAGAATTAATGTAGCAATCCGTGTCGGCACAGATGTTTGCTATTAGGATGTCCTCCTCTGGACGTGGATAATTAGCAATGAGCCGGGACAAAACGTCGGCTTGGCCAAATGATGTGGTGTTGACGTAGCGAATTTCAAAGTCGTAATTCGCCAAAATCATTGACCAGCGTTGCAGGCGGCTTGCGGCATAAATCGGGATGCCCTTTTTAGATCCAAAAATAGCCAATAAAGGCTTGTGGTCAGTTTGCAAAATAAATTTTCGGCCGTACACCATGCGATGAAATTTTTGAACGGCGAACACAATGGCCAATGCCTCTTTTTCGATTTGGCTGTAATTTTGCTGCGCTGCTGTCAATGTGCATGCTGCGTGTTCCACCACTTTTTCCTTTTTGTCGGGGAATGTGTGGCTTAATGTGGCGCCGATTCCATCCTTGGACGCATCTGCCGATACGAAGATTGGGCGTGCCGGGTCGTAGTGGGTCAGCAGTAGGTCGGATGTCATCGTTTCCTTTGCCTTTTCAAAAGCAGTTTGCTGTTCGGACGTCCAATTCCAAATTACGTCCTTTTGGAGGAGTTTGTCGAGCGGTGCACGCAATTCGCGCATGCATTTTACAAATCTGCCATAATAATTCAAAGCCCCTAAAAATGATCGGAGGGTGCTTTTATCGATTGGTGCGGGCATTTTCCGAATTGCGTCTGATCGTGACGGGTCAGGGACGAATGCCATTTGCTGACACAATATGCCCAAGGAACAAAAGTTCGGGCTGCAAAAATTTGCATTTGTCCAATTGGATGCGGAGACCGTACTCTTTTATGCGTCCAAAAAGAGTGTAAAGTGCCGTTATGTGTTGCTCCAGAGTTTTCGTGGCGATCAATCCATCGTCAAGATATGCGAAAACACCAGGGATACCAGCACAAATTTGGTCCATCAGATGCTGAAAAATTGCCGGTGCCGATTTAACTCCGAACGGCAAGCGTTGGCATTGGAAAAGTCCGCGATGTGTGTTGATGGCGCACAATTGCTTGGATTCTTCATCCATTTCCATTTGCAAATACGCATCGCGTAAATCCAAATTTGAGAAAAATTTGGCGCCATTCAGTGAGGCGTAGATGTCGTCCGGCCTTGGCAGTGGGTGGCGGTTCAATTCCAATGCATTGTTGAGGCCGGTCGAGAAGTCGATGCAGACTCTCGTCTTGCCGTTTTTCTTTTTTACGGCCAAGATCGGTGCGGCCCAATGACTGAAATCGATTGGCTTAATTGCGCCAATTTGAAGAAGACGGTCCAATTCGGCATTCACAGCTTCCATGGCGCCGTGTGGAATTGGACGAGCTCGGCAGAATACAGGCTTTGCATCCGACTGCAAAATGAGATGCGCCTTTGCCTTTGAGCAGTGCCCCAATCCATCTTCAAAAACTTCCGGAAAATCCTTTTGGAGTGCCGTTGTGAGCGTTGCCACATCACTGATCGATTTGTTTGGCGGCTTCACTGTCGAAAAATTTTCAATCATTTTTGTCGCCTGAGCCGATTTGCTGGACGGGAATAAAATTTGACGGGGAATGATCTCCAAAGCTTCGATCCACGGCAATCCCAATAAATTGTGTCCGACTTCGCCGCTCACATAGGCGATGAGAGTTTGCGGTGGTTTGTCGGAAAATTGGACAGTGCATATGAATTTGCCGAGCAAAGCGAATGGCTGATCATTGCAGTTTTTGGCATCGATGTCGGATGGAGACAGATCCGGGCTTCCTAACTCCTGCCACGTTTGCAAAGAAATAATTGTGGCTTGAGCGCCGGTGTCGCCATTCATCGACGTTTCCATTCCATTTATTAAAATGATCAATTTCCACCATCGGCCTTGAGTTGTGCCAATTTGCAGGCAATTTGCGTCGACTTTGACGGTGTGGAATGATCGGTGGCTGTTCGGTGTTGCCTTTGCTTTCTTTTGCCGACAGGCTGTTGAAATGTGCCCTTTTTTGTTGCACTTAAGGCAAGTGGCGTCCTTGAATGTGCAGTCGGAGCGCCAGTGGTCGGATTTGCCACATGATCCACACGGAAGCGTTGGGCGACCACGTGTTGGCTTTCCACTTGAATTGGCATTTTGATGTTGCCTTTGGTTTGTGCCGATTTGTCTTTGTGCTGGGTCGGTCCATTGTCGCGGCCTTGTGTTAATGGCGTTGGTGACAATTGGCGGGTTGACCAGCGACAGGGCGCTCTCTTTGACAAGTTGAATTGCCCTTAATTCCTCCTCAATTTTCTTCAGCGAAATGTCCGTGCCGTTTTTCTGCGAGTCCTCCAACATTTTCAATGCCTTTTGCCGCAAATCATGATGTTCATCGTTGAGTGCGATGACCAAAATAATACACTTGAGTTGTTCCTTTGTCAGGCTCAAATCTGCGTTTTCACACGACGCATTGATCTGCGCAATAAGCGACGACACGTCCTGTCCTTGTTGCTGCCGAATTTTGAAGCATTCGTAGCGGCGGACAAACAGCGAACGTGTCTCGGCAAAAAGCTGTTTGAGGTGCGAAATGGTGTCATTCCAATTCACTTGGTCCGGCTGGGTTGGGCTGATCGTGTCACGATATTTGCTGTACTCCTCCTCTCCGAGTTTGCCGAGGAGAAGTCGCACTTTTGAAGCCTCTGGCAGAGTGCTTCCATCCTCTTCGATCAATTTGCCATACCGTTTGAACCAGCATTCAAATGTGTTGCCGATATCCGGATTGTAATGGAATGCCGAAATGCGAGCATCGATGGAGCTTGCCAAATTGGCATTGCTCAAATTTGCAGGTACGGCGTTTTGTGGTGCGGCATTAGTGACCATTTGTTGGAGCGCATTTAGCAATTGTTGAAGCTGTTGTGCGTCCATGGCCAAATGAAGAGAACTGCACACGGCAGACTTTAATCTCACACGGAGAAAAAAGTTTTCGAAGTTCTGCGAAAATTAGAAATCAGCACGAGATTTCTAATTTTCCCTCTCGAGCAATATCAACACGAGATAAAGCTCGGAAATGTTGCTTTGCCGGTGATGTGCAGTTAATTGCTGACTGCGCCAAAATTTGTTATGTCCGAAGATAACAAATTAAATAAGTTTATTTGCCGAAGAAATAAATAATAAATAAATGCAGACAATAAATTGGGAGGTCAAAATGGTGGGCACAATAATCAACTGAATGAGGGGAAGGAGGGGGAGAAGATGGTGAAGAGGCGTGGGGTCATACACCTAATCAATAATCATTTTGAATTGTTCTTTTCTCTAACATTTTCCTTTTCTAAAATAAAGCCGAAAAATTCCAAAAAATTAAGGAAAACAATTTTTGAAGTTTCATATTCATCTTTTAGACCTAAAAAGACTTGGTAATTCAATTTTGTTTTTTATTTCTTAACTTAATCTCTCCTCATTCAATAATTTTAGTTCAAATATTGCAAAAAAAAAAACATAGAAAATTTAGTTTATTATTGTTACAGCACCATCGGGTTTTAGCTTAATAATTTTTTATGATTATCAATTTTAACAATAGCAGATGGGAACACAAAATTTTAAATTGCTCTTAATCCGATATTTTTAAAATTCGCTAAAATTGTGAATGTTTTTCTCAACAAAAATGAAATAAAAAATTAAATCATTTTTGACTTTTTGAAAAATAGGTTTATCCTACTTATGGTCAATCCAATTTTTTTAATTTTGCATCATTATTTAATATAAAACAATTATATTAAGTAGGTTTGGGTAATCCTACTTATTATCAATCTTAATTTTTAAAATATTGCATCATTATTTAATAAATAAAAAATTAAGTGGATTTGCATAATCCTACTTATGCTCAATCCCAATTTTTAATTATTGCATCTTTATATGTATAATAAATAATTATATTAAGTAGATTTGAATAATCCTACTTATGATCAATCCCAATTTATAAAATATTGCATCATTATTTAATGTAAAAAGAAATTATATTAAATAAATCTTTTTTTAAATTAATTATTTTACAATATATTTTTTTAAATTAGATTGAGATTGTAATTTAGAATAGAATTTTTTTGAATTATCTTTTTAAAAAAACAATGATAATAGGTTTTTTAATTATTTTTATCATATTTAAAGAAAAAAATGTTCTATTCTTTTTTTATAATATTCTTTCTTATTTTTGTTCATCACTTTTTAATTAATATTTCAAGTGAAATTCCATTGGTCAGTTAATTCATTAGTGAAATTAATTTTATAACCCGTTTTAATTAATTAGATTGAGGACAATATGCTAATTGCATTTATCAAAGGCCATCCGAAAACTCAAATTAGTGAATATTCAATACAAAAATATGAGTCATACCTTGGCATTGTGAATTATATGAGAAAGAATTGGCAATGTGACAAAATAGCTGATCAATTTGATGAATATGAACGGACAGAATGCCAAAAATATCGCAAATATTTGGACATTTTGTACGAATATTTTAGCAGAGAGTACGTCGGAATTCCAACAGTAAAGCCAAAATTTTGTTTTAAAAATGAACTTGAAATTGAAGGACCAATAATTTATGCGGTGAATTGTTTGGTCTATATTTCGAATTTTTATTTTACAAATTGGAGTTCATTTTATAAATATAAATTAAACAAATTTTTCAATAATAATTTTGAACCAAAATTGTTGAATGAACAGAGATTAAATTATGGAATAAAATTAAAAAATGAACCATATTTGCCAATTAATGAAATGATTTTGCAATTGGCAATTGACACAGCGAATGAATGCCAAACAAATGAAAGTTTAGACGGAATAATCCAACAAAATTTTGACAAAAATATGGAGGAAATGTTCAAAAAAGCGGAAGAAAAGGCAAAAGAAGATAATCCATTGAAAGCCAATGAAATAAATGACGACAAACATGAAATAATTGTGAATACAAAATTCGATGATAAATGGGAATGGGTGAGACTTAACATTCAATTAAAATTAAATAATTTAAAATTTAGACTGAAGATGCTCTATTTTCGGAATTTGTCAAAGGATTAGCGAGAAATTTTGAGAAATTTTTTAAAATGGCTAAAGAATATTCAAATTATTTAAGTAAATTGAAAAAGAATGGAAATTTTTACGAAAATGAGAAAATGAAAAAGCATTTAACGCAAATTAATGAAGCACATCTTGGCATTATGTATTTGATGAGAAAGAATTGGCATTGTGACAAAATAGCAGATGAATTTGAAGAATATGAACGGAATATATGCAAAAAAGATCGAAAATACGTGGATATTATATATGAATATTTCTTTCGACTTTATGTTGAAGGTTTTTAATTTTGCTAAATTTTGATTTTTTATTTGTTAAAATAATAATGATAATAATTATTAAGCTAAACATCCGAAGATGTCGAAACAATTGCCACCATTAGTGAAGCCAATATTTATTGGAGGAGAAGATATTCCTGTTCCTCTCAGTTTAATTGAAGTTGTCAAAAATTTGAATGATCATTCAAAATATTTTTGGAAAACAGATGAAAATGCTCCTTATGAAATAAATTTGATAAATGAGGAGGAATTAAATTTTGAAATTAAAGAGAGAGAAAATGAAATAAAAGAGCAAAATTGGTCTAGCAAATCGAATCAAAATGTAAAGGAAAAAATCAAAGGACCAAAAAACGTAAAAAAGAGAAAAGAAATTTTATACGGAGGACCAACTGACAAAAAAATGAAAGAAAAAGGACAAAAATCATCAAACAAAAATGAAATTGACAAACTTTGGGAAGAATTTGACATAAAAATGGAAGAAATATGCCAAAAGACAAAAGAAAATGCCAAGGAAGAAAAGACGAAATTGGAAAAAGCAAAATATGGTAGAGAAAAATTCATTCTTGAATTAGAATATAATCGCAATTTTGGCACTTTCAATTCGTCGCCCTTTTCAAAAAAAATTTTGATTGTTCATAAATTCCGGGGCTCTTCTTCTGATTGCTTCCTAATTCCAAATCATTTTCGTTGAGAATTGTTCTGTCTTCTTTGACCATTTTTTAATATTCTATTTTTTTGTAATTTATTTTCATTTTTTATAAATTTTTTTTAAATTAAGGTCGATAAATGGAATTCATAATTTTCTCCATAATTACCCTGAAATTTATTTGCTCGTATAATTTTTTTAAAAATTTCGGTTTTTTCCGGAAATAGATTTTGGCCTAAGCGGGACATTTGAGTCCCGGGCCCATAACTCGTCAGGGGTTGGTTTTAGCTAAAAATGGCCTTATAGAAAATTGTAGAGCTTTTTAAGCTCTATCGAATGAAAATGGGTGATTTCCTTTTTGAAAAGAAAAAAAAATATTTATTTTTTGAATGAAACATTTATAAAAATATTCAAGCGAAAAAACAACTGGCGACACATATTTATTTGCGATTAGTGCCAATTTTATCTGAAAACACTGAATAAAAAGCACCTTTTTTTCTTTTTATGAGACGAGTACTTAGTTGACAACACTGATAAATGTATAAAAAAAAAATTAAAAAATTAATAATGAAAGTTAAAAGAAAACATGCAAAATAAATTGGAAAATAATAGAAAATACGAGAAGAAGACAGAAACATGCTCAATGAAAAATGGACATTTCAATAACATAAGGAATTAATTCGAAATTGAATTCAATAATACCGAAAAGCATCATCAGTTTTAATAAACTGTTAGTTGCTTAACTCATTATGCTATTTAAATGCCAAATAAAAATGGGGACAAACTGAAATGGGCAAATTTGTCATTATATTCTGTTTTCAGATTTGCTGCATTTACAATTGCTCCACCCAATTTCTTCTTTTCCTCCTTAGCATTTTTTATCGTATTTTGATACATTTTTTTCATTTTTTGCTCAAATTCTTGCCGAAGATTTTCTTCAATTTTATTTGATAAATTTCCCTTTTTTTGTACATTTTTTGGTCCATTAATTTCCGAAATATTTTGTTTAAATTTGTTCTCCTCTTTAAATTCATAATTCAAATCGACCTCATTTCTCAAAAACAGTAGAATGGAATGAAACCAAATTCTTTTCCAAAAATTAAACGAAATATCATTCAGTCCTTCGATGACTTCAATTAACTTTATTTTCTTACTTCTGTTCAAATGAGTCATAAAAATTGGCTTAACCGCTGGAAATTTATTGGCCAAATCAGCGCTTTCCCCTTAATATTTAAAATCATTAAATTAATTTAAAAAATGGTTTCGCGAAACCTTCAATATAAAGTCGAAATAAATATTCGTATAAAATGTCCAAATATTTGCGCCATTTTTGGCATTCTTCACGTCCAGTTTCATTCAATTTCATCGCAATTCTTTCACAGTACCAATTCTCTCTCATCAAATACATAAGGCCAAGACGGGCTTCATATTTTTGGGTCAAATGCTTTTTCATTTTCTCAATTTCGTATAAACCAAAAGTGATCATTTTTCCATTTTCATCAGACCAATGAATGTTTCCATTCTCTTTCTTTCGATGTAAATAAATGGAATATTCATTAGCCATTTTAAAAAATTTCTCAAAATTTGTCGCTAATCCTTTGACAAATTCCGAAAATAAGGCATCTTGAGTCTAAATTTTGAATTTATATAATTATCTTTAATGTTAACTCAGTTTCACCCATATCAATTGATCATCGAATTTTGTTCCCACAATAATTTTGTATTCGTCAATATTAGTTATTGGAATGATATTAAATGGAATGTCTGTTATTGCGCTTTCTTCCGCTTGTTTGAACATTTCCTCCAAATTTTCTTCAAAAATTTTGGTAAATTTTTGTCGAATTATTTCTTCTAAACTTTCATTTGTTTGCCATTCATTCGCTGTGTCAATTGCCAATTGCAAAATCAGCTCATTAATTGGCTTTTCTTTTTCATTTTCCAATTTTGGTTCATAATTCAATCTCTCCTCATTCATCAATTTTGGTTCAAAATAATAATGAAAATAGAACAATTCGTTTAATTTATATTTATTATTTTTTCTACAAAATGATCTAAAATAAAACTGAGAAATTCTGACCAAACAATTCACCGCATAAATTATTGGACCATTAATTTTAATTCCACGTTTAAATACAAATTTTGGCTTCACTGTTGGAATTTCGGCGTATTCTCTGCTTAAATATTCGTACAAAATATCCAAATATTTTCGATATTTTTGGCATTCTGTCCGTTCAAATTCTTTAAATTCATCCGCTATTTGATCACAGTGCCAATTGTTTTTCATATAATACAAAATGCCAAGGTGTGCTTCATATTTTTTAACTAAATATTCACTCATTTTGGTTTCTTGATCACCTTTCAAAAATGCTATTAGCATATTGTCCTCAATCTATTAATTAAAATGGATTATAAAATTAATTTCCCTAATGAATTTAACTCACCGATGGATTTGCATTTGAAAATGGAATAAGAAAATGATGAAAAAAAATTAAAAAAATAAAAGGAGTTAAAGAAAACGAATAAAACATTTGTTTTCTTTTAAATTCTAAAATATTTTTTATTAATGGAAATTTAATTAATAAAATGGTATTTCATAAGTACAGTAATCAAAGAGTAATTTGACAATCACATTGAATGCAAAATATTTTTCAAAATGTAAAAAAGATATTGTTTCAGTTTATTTACAAAAATAAATTTGAAAAATATTTTTTAAATAAAAAATTTACTAATTTATATTAAATTATAATAAACGTTATATTTATTATAATAGATTAGCAATTTTAATAGAAAACAAATGCATAGCAATTTTAATAGAAAAGAAATGCTTTTCAATTTAAGTTATGTAATTTAAAATGAAAAATATAAAATTAAACAGCCTTATAAATAGCAAAATTTATTAACATCAGTAGGATTATTTGAGTAGAATTATCCAAAATCCTTTATTTATTAATTTATAATTTATTTTTCTTAATGATGACGCAATAAAATTTATGAATGCATAATTAGGTTTTTCAATAATGATCATCAGTTGGATTATCCAAATCTACTTAATATATTTGTTTATTATATTTAATAATTATAAATTATCTAAAAATTGGGATTGATAATAAGTAATTATCCAAATCTACTTAATATATTTGTTTATTATATTAAATAATTATAAATTATTTAAAAATTGGGATTGATAATAAATAATTATCCAAATCTACTTAATATATTTGTTATTATATTAAATAATTATAAATTATTTAAAAATTGGGATTGATAATAAGTATGATTATCTAAATCTACTTTATATAATTGTTTATTATACTTAAATATTTTATTACACTAATTAATATTTCAATATTTAAAAATTACCGTCCCTGCTTCAAGGGGGCGCCCACAGTAGTGCTGCTCGAGACCGATAATCTGCCAAGATTAGAGACAGAGACTTAAACCCGAGAGTCTCGGTACTTATTTATAATTATTTTCCGTCCCTAGGGTTTCCTGGATTTTCCAATCTTTTATAATCCAATTTTTCAAAAAAATTTGTCTTAAAATTTAAAATGGGAGCCAAGCGGAATGAAAGTTTCCAATGCCATTTTGTTAATGGCTTTCATTAATAAAAGTAATTAAAAATTGTAATAGACAAAAAAAAGAGAGTTTTGAAATTTTAAATATAATTTTCTTGTAAAATTTGTTTAAAATTTTTGCATACTTTAATTTAAAGTTTATTTTTTGAGGAATTTCAAACACTACTATGAAAAAATTTTACAAAAAATAATAATAATTGAAACGGAAAAATTTAATTTTTGCTCATAAATAAATTCACGAAAATTAATTTTCCAACTTACACATAAAAAAGTAATTAAACACGGTTGGAATAATTTAAAATATTAATTCCATTAATGATCATTTATAATTTTGTAATTTTTATGACCCAAACCAAAAACACATTCTCAATTAATCAAATGCTTTCAATAATTTTTGATGGAATGATATTTTTTGATTTTTAAATCGGCTTTTCCAGGATCAAAGTCCAAAACAAAATTATTATTTTTTTTTGTTTGTTTACTCCGCAACAATTTATTCAAAATTCATTCATTTTTCGCTTTAGCCACCTGTTTTGGTCACATAAAAGCGTACAGAAACGGATGGACAACTCTGTTGATCTGTGGAACAAATATCATAACTTCATTGATTATATTTTGATAATTATTTTAAATAATAAATGAAAAATTATAAATTTACTCGATAATTTATACAAATATAAAATAGATGCAGTAAAATAAGAAAGAAAAGATTAAAAGAAATTGGATATAGAAGGAATATCATTGAAAATTTGGTGAAAAAATCAGAAATAAATGAATTTAAGAAAAAATGAAATGTTATGAAAAAAGTTTTTTGTTTTTTTATGTCAGCCGGTGTCGATAACAGGCTAAAGAATTGCTTATCGCTTTCTAAAAATACTCCAAAAGTTACATTCATAACAATTTGAAGAATTTTTAGAATAAAAATAAATGAAAATATGCTTAAATAAATATAAATAAAAATGGTAAAGAAGACAAAACAATTCTCAATAATAAATTTAAAACCAATTGGAAATGGGAAAAATCTTCGGGATATACCAGATTTTGTTGATAATTAAAAATTAAGAAAATGGCAACAAATTGAAAGTGCCGAATTTATGTTGAAATTCCAGAACTTCTTTTTCATCATATCTTCTGTTATTGATTTTGCTTTGTCTAATTTTTTCTTTGCTACTTTGGCACTTTTCTTAGCATTTTCGAAAGCATTTTCCATTAATCCGTCAAATTCTTTACAAAGTTCGAAAATTTTTATTTCCGTCTCACTCTTTGGTGCTTTTTTTGCTCTCAAATTTGAATTTTAGAGGGGTTGAACTATACAATGCCCCTCTCTAATTAAATGCCTCTTTATTTGGCTAATTATATGACAATAAAATACGAGGCACTTAATTAAATAACAATTGATCATAATCGAATTACAAAATCTATTTTTACAATAAAATATGTAATGCTATTTCCGAAATGCAAAACCCCCCAAAAATGTCAAATGGACGGTGGCATATTTCCTTTGACTTCGAAATGTTGCTTTGAAGCTTAGTCGTTGGGTTCAATTACCAGCGGCAATTAAATAATTACAGAAATCAGGCACGAAAAAATTGTGAGCACAGACATAGCTCATATAATTTTTAATTTTACCAAAAAAAGCAATATTCTTTGTGTAAACGTACAGTATCCTCCCATAAAAAAATAAAAGGCAGGGTTTCTTTTTCCCATTCTCATTTTTCTTTACTATTTTGTTATTTTTTTTCTTTTTTATCTTTATAAAATCATTTTTATTTATTTATTTTTTGATAAATTTTTGAGGAAGTAAAATAATATAATAAATTTTTTTGAGTACCTTAGTCGCTGGCGAGAATTTAGTGAAGAAAATCCAAAGTATGGGAAAATAGGGATAAAATTGGCGAAATGCGGCGAAATAGTGATCAAAATTTTGAAAAACATGCTTTTTTTTCATTTAAAACAGATGAAAATAGGCAATTACAAAAGAAAGAATCAGAAGCTTCAAATTAAACAAAATTCAAAAAACGGAAAAAAGACAAAAGCATTCGAAAGGAAAAAGGAAATAGAAAATAAAATAATTTTTTGGGAAAAAAAAGAATTTTTATGAAATGGCGACGAAATGAAGTGCCAAATTTATCACAATATTCTATAATCAGATGTTCTTTTCTATTATTATCTTCTGCATTTTCAAAAGCTTTTTCCAATTCTGCCATTTCTTCGTTGACATTTTCTTTAGCTTTTGAGCAAAGTTTTTCGGTTTTTTGCTCAAATTTTTCACGAAGTTTTGCAATTTCCTTTGGGCGTTTAAATGTTTTAATTTTTGTCCTTTGCTTTTGCTCCTTGATTTTTCCATGTTTTCATCCCTGGCCTGTACGCTTCTACAACTTTTCCAGAAATACTGGAAATTTTCGATTTTTCAGAAAAAATTCATAACTGCCTTCTTAAAAGTCATTCTGGAAAAGTAAAATACTACAAAAATCCGCAATTTTTTGCTCTATTATAAAAATTTTATTTGGCATTTTTATCACTTTCTTACGAATTGTTAAAAAAATAAAAGTAATATGTGTTTAGTGGTTATTTGGGCCGCTGATCACGAATACGTAATCAGATTTCACTTAAGACATCGAAAAGACATCAGAATCCCCGTGTGATTGGGGATTCTGGGACATCATTTACTCAGATTTTCGAAAAAATTTTTAAAGCCAGATAGCTCGGCGCTCATTTCAGTGTAAGTTAGTCCTTTACCGGGGAGTATCCCTGCAATGTTTGGTACGCTTCTGATCAATTTGCAAAAAATTATGAGTGATCGAATTTTCACTAAAAAATGGCGGCGCCCGATTGGCTGCCGTTAAACCCTTTTTTGTGCTACAGTGGCTTGGCTTCTCCCGCCCACCCACTGGCGTCCCCTCCCCAAAGTCATTCCCACCGTCATTTGGATTTCATTCTTCAATTCTGCTCCGCCGTTAGCTAGCCGGCATCATCCATCCCCACCCAAACTCATTTGAATTTTGATCATTTCCCTCCCCCATTTCCTTTTTGTCTTTAATCAAATTGTCCCTTCGAGTTGTTGTGGAATAATTAGGGAGGTGATACAAAACAAAATCACCTCCCAAATCATCGCCATTGATGTCTTTTTATATGGGGAAGAAAATAATCAGCGTTTCTTCCCACACCAAATCGATTCGTGTTAATTTGATGGAATTAGAAGAAGGCACACGGGTTCAAACTACGGGGTTTTGGGCCATAACTTCAGCAATTGAATGGCCAACTTCGAGTGATGGAATTCGCGATTGGTGGACTGAGCAGATCTATGTCGGAACGAACTTAAAAATATTTGGCGCTGATGAAGGCGAAGACAATCATCAATGGCTCCAAAATGAACTTTCGATTGTCATACGGTTACCTATGTGCCGCCATGGATTTGCAACAATCACCAAAACGGAGATGAATTGAGTAAAACTTTTTGTTTTCCTCCCTTTTCGGATCAATGGCATTCTTTGGTCCCTTTTGTTTCCTTTCTCGGTTTTTAAGGCAATTCCTTTTTTGTTGCTATTTAATTCATAACTTCTTTAATTAATTAATAAGTTGGGTAATTTTCATTTTTGCCCCCTATCATTTAAGCACTTTATTTCCTTTCATTTTTTTGCACTCACAAGTTTTTTTCATTTCACCCCTCCTTAGCTTCCGGTGTTCACACCGTTTATGCTGTTATACAATCAGTAGCGACATTTTCCCACCACATTACGATATTAATGGATTTCCGCTATTTTTTTCTCAAAGCGATTTTTTTAACACTAATTCCGATAACAGAAATGGTTGTAACATTGGAACGCCAGCCACGCCCATTATCGAGGGCCTTTTAATCCAAGCATTTCACATTCATTCATTATTCCATTATATTATTGCATTGAAAATTCATTAAATTGCGTTTCTTTATCACCTCTCATAAACGCAATTAGCATTTTGTCCTCAACCTAATTAATTAAAATGTGTTTGTAAATTATTTCCTTATTAATTAACGCACCGATGGATTTGCATTAGAAAAGGGAATAAGAAAAAGATGAACTACAATGAAAAAACAAAAGGAGTTAAAGAAAACGAATAAAACATTTGTTTTCTTTAATAAATTTAAATTCAACAAAATTTTTAGCAATGGAAATTTAAAAAAAAGAACAAAAATCCAATTTGAATATGCCGGTTCATTAACTCGATCGGAATTGCCCTAAGCAAAAATCTTCTTGATATTTTTCTGGCTTCAACGGGAAAAATTTTAAAGGCCTTTACCGGATACTCAAATTTAGCATGTACTTTTCGTGTCGTATTTCTCACAATTAAAATGTGTTATTGTACAGCGCAAATGTTTAATTTTTCAACCATTCATTGAAGCGTTAATTCTTAATTATTTTTCACGCATCTAAAAAGAAAGCGGTACGTAAGCTGTCTTGCGCGTGTTTGTCAAAATATTATTTATTTACAAACGTATTTCCAGTTTTATTTGGCCTTCAATCTTGTCCAAAAATTTATTTAACTGGCCATTTTCATTTTTTAGCAAGTATTTTTCATTCAATATCGCTTGGCAGCAAACATTTTATTCATACGAGTGCCCTTTATTTTATTAAATCTGTTAGCACTTGTAATTTTATACTTCAATGAAAATTTAAAAACAAAGAAATATTAGCTAAAAAAGGTCATAAGAAAAAAACTTTACATAACGCACATTTCAAAAAATTGGTGCCACATTTTTTGGTGTACCGACTTTTGCGCCTCGACACTTGCGTCGCCCTACAAAAACCCATTTGCAACGTTCATTCAGATTTTAAAATAATCCAATAAATATTTAGTTTCTAGCAAGTATTTTTCATTCAATATCGCCTACTAGCAAAAAATTTATTCATACGAGTACCATTTATTTTATTTTTTTAGTGAATTTCCCGTTAAAAATGTTAGCATTACTAATTTTATGCTTAAATGAATAATTTAAAAACAAAGAAATAATTAGCTACAAAAAGGTCATAAGTAATATAAACCTCAACATTTTCGAGACATTTCATGTTAAAAAGAAATAACATGTTGGTGTCACATTTGTAACGCGAGTTTCGATTTTTAACGCAAAAGCAAAAATTTTATTCTATCCTAAATAATTTTTTTTAATAATTAAATAAAGTTTACATATATATTCAAATGAAAGCATACTTTTTCAAGAAAAAAAAGTTTTTTTTTTTAAATTTAAACTTAACTATTAAAATATAAATAATACATTTTTTCAGTTTTTTGAGTAATTAAGATAAAACAAAAGAGGGCCGTTTTACAATTAAAATGTCTTTTTGGGTCCTAAATTATTATGACTAATTTGGACAACTACGGAAATGATACGGTAATTATGCCCATTCAGTTTTATTTGGTCTTCAAAGATGTCCATCCCAGCTGGTCTTTGATTGGATGTGCAGGAAGTTATGGAATTATTTCAATATTTGGCATCATCTTTAATTTTTGTGTGATTTTTATCACAATCAAAACAAAGTATGAATGATTAATTATTATTTAATCGAAATTATAATTTTTCTTTTTTTGATCACTCAATGGCATAGTAAATTATCTTTTGGCACTTTGCTCCTTTTTTGAACTGGTTCATCAACCAGGTCAATTTTTGTTTGTGTACACCGCATTTTCTGGCCAGAATTTCATGGAGTATCGTTTGGCTGTAAAATTTCTATGTGTCCCTCTGATTGGATTGGGTAATTTATAAAATTGAATTAGTAAATAAATTTAAATTTAGTTGGAATTATTCCGATGATCTTTTTCACTGGCATTGATCGACTGATTGGAATTGCTTTTTCAGAATTGTATGAATATTAATAATTCCTATGGTTAATTACAGTAACTTTTTAGTCACGATAACCTTAAAAAGCGACTGTATTTGGCACTGTTAACAATTCTTTCCGTGTCCTATGGTTTCTGCGAATCTGTTGCGGTGTACCAAAAAGCAATTATGCATGGTGATCAGATGACTACTGGCGCATATGTAGATTTTATGAAGGTAATTATTGTAAATATTTACCGTAAATAAAAAATTCAATAAATATACAAAATATAATTAAAAATAAAAGAAAGATCATAAATTTTAGAAATTTTATTTTTTTATTATCCCATGGAGAAATTTATGAAACGATTTAGCATTTATATTTTTTAGTATAATTTAAAATAAAATAATTTATATTTTTAGCTTAAATCACTTTCAAATATAATAAATTCTTTGCTTATTTCAACGACTTGCATCATTTATGTTTCTCTTGGAATTGTTCTAAATTTCAAAAGTTCAGGTAAAAATTTTAATGTTTAGACATTTTTGGTTAATTAAAAAACCTTTATTGTCTTGGATTTTCTAATTGCATGCAATTACGCTTTTAATAGGTTTGCCGTCCGCCGATTCGATCAGTCGTCGCACTTTTCGTGCACTTTTTTGCATTATCAGCGTGAATGTCGGCGGCTATTTGTTTACAGTAATTTGTTACAACATATTGAGTAAATTAATTTCATCTCCAATCAATGCTTGGTTTTTCACTGCGATTACTGCAATTCCTTTGAGTGTTGGAGCTGCATCAAACGGACCCATTTTATATTTTACGAGGTATAAACCGGTTAAAATAAATTTTCAATAATTTTTAATTTTAGTACGGAATATCGGCAGGCATTCCAAACGGCGTTTCCATTTGTGTTCAATCGAATTTCAAATCCAAATCAAGTTATTCCATTGCAAAATGTGCCTCCATTAGGCACTACACAATATTAAATGATGTCCCTCGACAGATACATTTATCAAATCAAATTGAGCAATTATCAGACCATCATTAATTGGCACTGGAATTGATGCCGCGTTCCTTTGAACTATGCCGCTTTCATTGGTCTATTAGCCCGGCGCGTTCAAAAATTTTCACAAGAAAAGCATGGAATAATCTTCCAGTGGTAGCGGTGCAAATTAAAAGGGCAAAGGAATTCAGGGGTTTACAAAAGCAATGAGTTCTAATGAGTAGGAAATTTTCTGTGACACATTTACACTATATTTAATCGCCTATGGATTTAACATTTGATTTATTTTGTTTATTTAAATTTTATTACGATACTCATTTTGTATTTTTATTTAATCAAATTTTGGTTTGTTTTCTTTTTTTGGCACCATAATTCAAAAAAGGAATAAAGTGCAAAAAGAAATTGGCTGTGCCATTTAGTGACCCAAAAAATAAATTTTTAATTACAAAAATATTATAAATAATAAAAATTTCAATTAAAATAAAAGCACACTTTGTTTTGATTGTTTTAAAAATCACCGTAAAAATTAAAGATGATTCCAATTACTATGATGATTAGGGTTTGTAATTATATGCACATGCATATTTTTTTCCTGGACTGTGGGAGGCCTGAAACGCACGAAAAACATGTTTTTAGCTTGGTTTGAAGCTTCTAGGCCGTATTTCCATATGCATATTTTGCATATTTGTGCATATTTCGCGATTTATGTGCATATTTGCATATTTATGCATATTTTGGAATTTCATGCATATTTTATGTGCATATTTGGGCATTTTTTTAAATACCCCTATTAGAACGGCCCCTAACCAGACAAAATGGCCTTTCTGCCCTCAAAACCCGGAAAAATTTCGAAAAAATAATTTTTTAGCAAAATTTCACGAAAAATATTGAATAAATTTAAATTTTCTCAAAAAATAGTTAATTATGTTAAAAATAAGCAAAATTTCGCTTTTTGGGTTGATTTTTCGCTAAAAATGAGTAAATTTTTGCTTTATCATGTTTTTTTTTCTCCTAAAATGATTTTTAATACCACATTTAGCCATTTTTGAAGATTTTACTTTATATTTAACAAATTTGAAGAAATTTTGAGAAATTACACCCTCAATTTGGAAAATTTATGTGCATATTTTTCACTTTTTATATGCATATTTTGCAATTTTTGGTGCATATTTCATGCGCATATTTTAAGATTTTATGTGCATATAATTACAAACCCTAATGATGATTCCATAAGTCAGTGCGCATCCAATCAGAGACCAACTGGGATGGAAATTTTTGTAGGCCAAATAAAACTGAAAATTTGGTTGTAATATAATAATCTTTTGCAATTTAATTACCGTAGCATTGTTGTGTCTTGTCCAAATTGGCCATAATTAAAGCTCAAAAACAATCGTTTTATCTTACGTTCTTAATACAATATTTATGCTTTTTAATTTTCCTAAAAAATATTCAATTTATAATTAATGCATAAGTCTAGTTTTAATTTCAAACGATTTTCTATCCTAAATAATTTTCTAAATAATTTAAATAAAGTTTACTTATATATTCAATGAAAGCATACTTTTGCAAATAAGTACAGTAACTTTTTTAGTCACGATAACCTTAAAAAGCAACTGTATTTGGCACTGTTAACTGTTATTTCTGTGCCCGATGGTTTCTGCGAATTTGTTGCGGTGTACCAAAAAGCAATTATGCATGGTGATCAGAGGACCACCGGATCATATTTAGATTTCATGAAGGTAAAAACATTATTAAAAATAAAAGAAAGACCACGAATTTTCGTACATTAATTTCATCTCCAATCAATGCTTGGTTTTTCAATGCGATTAATGCAATTCCTTTGATCAATTTCATATGAAATATCGGCAGATATTCTAAACAATGTTTTAAGGTTTCATGAAAACATCCCGTAACGCCAAATGTTAAACAATTATTAATTTTAAATTCTAAATTGAAAATAAATAAAAATAACCACAAAATAACTGTTAATAAATATTTAAAATGATTTTCCATCACGTTTCCTTTATTACAGTATATTTTACCAGGTTTTAAAAATTAAAAAAATTTAATTATTTCTTCTGTTTGAACCGGCATTGAGGTTGAGCTGAAAGTGCCTTCACGGCGATTTTCCGCTTGACAATTTATCACAAGTTTCAATGAGGGATAAACCTGATTTAAATAGAGGGGGTCGAAGCAGGGGCACCCATTCAGTCATAACTAGCTGTTGAAAGGTCAAGCCGGCTGCAAGATGTTCACACTAAATGAAAGTTTTTTGTCCTCCATTATGTTGCGGTAACGCTTCCCGGTCAAATTGCCTTCAATTCGAACCAACGTGCACAATGTTTCGTCAGCAAATCAGCTGGTCAAGTTGTCCGACCCACCCCAAACTATCTCTTCATTTCCGCATCCGAAGCATCCCGAACATCATCTTTGACGTGATATGTGACTATTCCAAGTTCCACGAGCCAAGAATTGACCATCAGCTAAATGTATTGACTAAACCAGGCAATCTAGTTTGAATTTTTGAATTTTTTTTCTTCTAAAACTTAGCATTTTTATAATGAAATTTAAAAACTTAAAAGAGTAAGCCAAATATATGCATTAAGGCTTAAAAAATTAATAAAACTAATATTTTTTAAAATTAATCCCTCAAAATAATTAAATTTACAAATTATTTTGTTTGAAAATTTGTAACTTTTTTATAAAACCGTCGAATATATGACCACCCCAAAACAGGGGTAAGGTAAAAGTAGGGCTGATCATATATCGGCCGAAGCGAAGGAATTTAAACACTTTGGTATCATATGAAATCCAATTTGAATATGCTATCGGTCATAAATAACTGATATTTTGTTAGACAATCGGGTGTATCATGAAACCCTTAAAAATTGACTATCAACACCAATGGGATTTCATTCCCTTTTGAAATGAATTTCTCATAATTACTCAACAAGTTGCAGTGGAATTACTTGATTTACACTTTGAGATATGTTTGAAAACAAATGGAAACACAGTATGAATTTGTCTGCCGATATTCATCAAAAATTAAATTTTTTTTTTAATATTTTTCATTATAAATATCTCATAAATAAAATGGTTCCGTTTGGTTAAATGAATTTTGTTTACAAATATTTGAAGAGAAAAAATTAAAAAATTTTTCCATAACCTAATTAGTGGGAAAAACACTTTCTTTTTTGTGTTTGTGAACAAAAGTTGGGACTTTTATTTACATATTTTTACATATTTAGGGATTTTTCTACATATTACATATGTACATATTTTTATATGGACTTTTTCGTACATATTTCGCAATTTTTCGTACATATTTTCATTTTTTTTTTTTTACATATTTTGAGGATTTTGGAGAATTTATAGAAATTTTTTGTTAAAAATTAAAAAAAATTTTTGAAAATGTATCAAAAAAAATCGAGTTTTTTTTCAAGATATATCAAAAATTAATTTTTGAAATACTAAAATGTGGTTCTAAGCCATTTTGGTCTTTTTTATGGCATTTTATGACTCTGTTTCAATTAGCAGCCCTAGTTATAAGCCTCAAAAATTTCATTCAAATCAATGTTAAAACACATAAGCAGGCCCGGTTTTTAGGTGCTAAAAATCCTGAAATTTGGTACCTAAATAATTGCTAAAAAAACTGAAAAATGCCAAAATAGTTGCTAAAATATTTGCAAAAAATGGAACTTAATTGCTGGAAAATGCTAAAATTTCTAAAAAAATCTCATAATGGTGAATTTTTGGGAAAATATATGGGCCCGGCGGTGACGATAGGCGCAGCCGGGGAAAATTTTGAAAATTGAGTGAAGATATGTGCAAATTTTCTGTTACATATGCCAAAATTTCAAAATTATTTATTTCGTTTTAAAACATTTTGTTTACAAGCAAAAATAGTTCAAAAAATCGTTTTTTAAAAATTTTCAACTTAGCATTCTATTTTTTAATTTTATTTATTTTGCATTAAATGGAATTTTACACACACTATAAGTCGGGCTGCCTAAAATAGTGCAAAAAATAATAAATATTTACATAAATATGTAAGAAAAATCACAAAAAAGTACAAAAAAAAAACCCCCCAAATATGTATTAAATTGTAAAGAAAATTTTTTAGTTATTTTTTGAGAAAAAATTCTTCTTAAATGATGAAATAGAAACAAAATGCAATACAAATGAACTAAATAGGCTTATAATCACATTATAGTATTTTATAAACTAATTTTTGGTTTTTTATGGGTATGTTTTAAAAAATAAAGAAAATATTTAAGAAAAATTTAGCCGAAATTTCGGATTTTTGAGGGTTTCCAAAAATTTTAATGAAAAACCTCAAAATATGTAAAAAAAAAAAAATGAAAAATGTAAGAAAAAAGTCCAAAATATGTATAAAAATATGTACATATGTAATATGTAGAAAAATCCCGAAATATATAAAAATATGTAAATAAAGGTCTCAACTTTTAATCGAAAAAACACAAAAAAGAAAGTCTTTTTCCTACTACTCAAAGAATGCAGATCCTCGAAAAAAATTTTTTTATTAAATAAAATTGAAAGAATAATGATTATTATTTGTTCGAAAAAAATTTTTATTTTTAAATTTGTATCATTTAATAATATTTTTAATTAAAAAAAAATTATTTTTTACTGAACATTTGAATAAAATTTCTCGCAATGTTTCTCAAACCACGAATTTTTCCAGACTTTGGGTGATTTATGAACAGATAATAGGCTTAATAATGCGGCATAGTTCAAAGGAACGCGGCATCAATTTCAGTGCCAATTAATGATGGGTCTGATAATTGCTCAATTTGATTTGATAAATGTATCTGTCGAGGGACATCATTTAATATTGTGTAGTGCCTAATGGAGGCACATTCTGCAATGGAATAACTTGATTTGGATTTGAAATTCGTTTAAACACAAATGGAAACACCGTTTGGAATGCCTGCCGATATTCCGTACTAAAATTAAAAATTTAAATTTATTTATTAAAAATACCTCGTAAAATATAAAATGGGTCCGTTTGACGCTGCGCCAATATTCATTGGAATTGCGGAAATTGCATTAAAAAACCAAGCAGTGATTGGAGATGAAATTGTAGGAATTAACAGGATGTAAGCAAATAGTGAAAAGAAGTAGCCGCCAATATTAACAGTGATAATGCAAAAAAGTGCGCGAAAAGTGCGGCGATTGACCGAATCGGCGGACGGCAAACCTAAAAAAAGTTAATTAGGTAAATTAATGGCAATACATAACACGGTATAATGAAAAAATTGAGGAAATTTACCAAAATTTGAGAAATATGTGATAATTCTTTATATATTTGCTACAAATAGGTGATATCATTAGAAAATCCGGGGATAGAAGAAATGTGCCGAAATTTTTTTGCAGATGGCACAGAAATTTAAGATTTATTTTTGACTATTTTCACTTAGAACGGCTCGATCAAAGGACGGATTTACCTGAAGCTTTTTTGCGTATTATAATTCCAAGAAGCAGATAAATGATGAAAGTCATTGAAGTAAGCAAAAAACTTATTGTATTAAAAATAGATGAGTTCTATAAAAAGCCATTTTAAATTTTATAAATCACTAAAAAATAATAATTAAACCTTTAAAAAATCTAAATATGATCCGGTGGTCATCTGATCAGCGATTTCAATCGCATTTTGGTACACCGAAATAGCGTAACAGAAACCATAGGACACAGAAATGACAGTTAACAGTGCCAAATACAGTCGCTTTTTAAGGGTATCGTGACTAAAAAGTTACTGTAATTAATGATAGAAATAAAAAATATTTATACAATTCCGAAAAAGCAATTCCAATCAGTCGGTCAATGCCAGTGAAAAACATCGTCGGACCAATTCCCCCTAAATTGAAATTTATTTTTCATTTATAGCTTTCTATACAGTAAATTACCAAGTCCAATCAAAGGAATAAATAATATTTTTGCTGCCAAACGATACACAATGAAGTTTTTTCCAGAAAATGCGTTGAACACAAACAGAAAATGGCCAAGTGATGAACCAGTTCAAAAAGAGAGTAAATTGCCAACAGAAAATTGGCTGTGCCATTGAGTGACCAAAAATTATTAAAATTACAAAAGCTTATTAAATATGATTGAAGTTAAAAACAAATGAAGCTTACTTTGTTTACATTGTGATAAAAATCACAGAAAAATTCAAAATGGTGCCAATTGTAGTAATGATTGAATAAATTCCTGCAAATCCAATCAAAGACCAGCTGGGATGGACATCTTTGAAGGCCAAATAAAACTGAAAATTTGGCAGTCATAAAAATCATTTTTACCAAAAATACCGTATCATTATCGTAATTGTCCAATTTGGCCATAATTATGGACCAAATTTTTTAAAAACCAATAACTGCTTTTCAATACCAAAATTAATGCTTTTTAATATTGCTAAAAAAAAAAAGATTTTTTAGTTTTATAAATAAATTAATGTATTAATTATCATACTTAATAATCGAAATTTAATAATTTATTAAATATTTGATAAGGTAAAAAGAGTTACCAAACATTTACTGACGGGAAAATTTGCGAAGGAAAAGTCCCGCCTTTAGTTTCGTGACAAAATGTGGCACGAAAAGAAATTACTGTTAATTTCCTAAGAATTTTTGCTACAATTTATTGGTTGAACAATTAAAATTTTGTGCTCGACAAAATCACGCACTTTAATTGTGAGAAATATGTCACGAAAAGTTTCGCTTTTAAAATGAAAGGTCTTAAAAAAAATTGAGGTTTATATAAGTACAACAAATCAACAAAATCTGTCATTAGATAACTCTAAGTTTTCTCTATTAGCTTACAAAATTTCAAAAAATTAAAATGTGAATTTTTAATTTTACGTCCCCATAACGATAAATCAAAAAGTTATAGGGCCTCAAAAATTGAAATTTTTGACTGTTTCCTTTCAGTGATGGCGCCTAAAAGCGTGGAAAAGAGCAAATTCGGTGGCTCAGTTGGTTAAATTCAAATTTTTTGGAGGTCCCGGTTAGAATCCAACACGAAAATCAATTTCAAATGTTGGTAAACAGATAAAAAGTAAAAAAAAAAGTTGGAAATTGGCCCTAATCCTAAAAATTTCGATTTTTGAGGCCCTATAAGTTTTGTGGTCCGGACAATCCGTCAGTGGATCGTCCGTCAGTGGTCAATCCGTCATGTTTTAAAAATTAATTTGCGTATGGATTAGTTACTGACGGATTGTCCATTGATGATTGTCCACTTTACTGACGGATTGTCCACTGACGGATTGTCCGGGAGCCATAAGCTGATTAACAATCAGGCATCTTCTATATCCACCCAGCTAGCTCGTAGCCCCAAAGACTAAATTCGACACATTCAACAGATCCAAATTTGAATATTTTTTCTATACTCTCCCAAAAGAGACGATTTGTCTCGTAGCCAGCCGATGATTAAATTCGTTCGAAATGCATTACCAAGATTAGACAGACTATTAACAATATAATTGCTAATTGGTTTTTTGTTTCTCTATCAAAATATGATTTTCCAAAATTTTTTACTTAAGTATAAAAAAAGTTATTGTCATAAAATTAAAAAAATCTTGTCAGAATTTTTTCCAAAACTTTTTCGAAATAAAATCAATAAAATTTTCTGAAATTTTAAATAATGTAAATTAAGGCTATAGAATATATAAATGAATTTTGGTTCAATTGTATTATAAAGACTTTAAATTTTAAATTCTTATATTATAATAACATGCCCATTGAAAAAAACATACCCTGTTCAATGCTTTATAACTTTTTTTTCTATATTTAAGTAAAAAAATTTAGAAAAAAGAACAAATAATAAGCCTAATAATGCGGCGGCATCAATTCACTACCATTTGATATTGGGCTGATACGTACGAGTATCTTATGAATTACATCATTTGCCATTGTGTAGTGCCTAATGGAGGCACATTTTGCAATGGAATAACATGATTTTGATTTGAAATTCGGTTAACACAAATGGAAACACTGTTTGGAAAGCTTGCCGATATTCTGTGCTAAAATATAAATGAAAACGCAGTTTTTTTTTAAGAAATAATTGGAATCAAAAAATATTCTCCACCATAAATTCAATGCCCGAATGATTTTACCTGCCGCCTTTTTACGTATTAAAATTCCAAGAAGCAGATAAATGATGAAAGTCATTGAAAAAAGTAAAAAATTTATTGCACTAAAAATAGGCGCGGTCTAAAAGAGTTTTAAAAATTTTTATAAGATATATAAAATTAAACCTTCATAAAATCAATGTATGACCCGGTGATCATTAGGTTTTTAGACCACAAAAGGCTGTTGACTTACGACCGGCGAATTTATTTTGAATATGAAAAATTAAAATGAATACACTTTAAAAAAACATAATTTAAATATATATAATAAATAAAATTTATAAATGTTAAAAAGAAAAGCAAAAGTGTAGACAGAAGGAAAACAAATTGAAAATGAAAATGGGAGAAGACAGAGAAATATGCTTAATTAAAAACTGGCAATTCTATTGCATAAGAAAATTTATTCCTCGTCAGATTCGTAATTGTATTCTTCATCCATATTGTACATTTCTTTATTGTTTGCTGCAATTGCTTTTTCTTTTCCAATTTTGCCTTTTCTTTCAAATTTTCATACATTTTTTGTATTTTTTGGTCAAATTCTTGCCGAAGATTTTTACTAATCCATTTGTCCTCCTCTTTAATTTCATAATTCAATTCGACCTCATTTTCCAAAATCATTTCATGTAAATTAATTTTCTTCTGTGGGTTTTTATTCTTTTTCCAAAAGCAGTGCAAAATTTTATTCAGAATTTCGATGACGGAAATTAACTCCACCTGATTATTTGGGCAATGTCTTGCAAATATTGGCTTAATCGCTGGAAATTCTTTGGCCAATTCAGCGCTTTTACCTTAAATAATTAAAGATCATTGTTTAAAATACTGATTGTATAAACCTTCAACAAAAAGTTGAAATAAATATTCGTACAAAATTTCTGAATATTTGAGAGTTTTTTGGCATTCTTCTTTAAATTCCTCCGCAATTTCTTTGTCACAATGCCAATTCTCACTCATCAAATACAAAATGCCAAGAAGTGATTCATGTCGTTGTGTCAAATACACTTTCATTTTCTCAATTTCGCGTAACCCATAATAGATCCTTTTTCCATTTAAATCAAGCCAATAATAACCTATTACAGTCCATTTTTTTATTCGATATAAATAATTCGAATATTCTTTTGCCATCCTAAAAAATTTGTCAAAATTTGTCGTCGCTAATCCTTTGAAAATTCCGAAAATAAAGCATCTTCAGTCTAAATTTTGAATTTATATAATTTTCATTGAATGTTAAGTCTCACCCATGTATATTTATCATCGAATTTCGATCCCACAATTATTCAATGTTTGTCATCTTTTATTCCATTGACTCTCATTTCCGATTCATTCTCTTTTGCCCTATTCTCCGCGCTTTTAAACATTTCCTTCAAATATTTGTCAAAATTTTGTTGAATTATTTCGTCTAAACTTTCATTTGTTTGCAATTCTTTCGCTGTGTCAATTGCTAATTGCAAAATCATTTCATTAATTGGCAATTTTGGTTCATTTTTCAACTTTCCATAATTTAATCTCTTCTGATTCAACAAAATAGGTTTAAAAAGATACACTTTTAATTTATATTCATAACATTTACTCCAAAATGATTTAAAATAAAATCGCGAAATTTTGGTCAGATAATTCACAGCATAAATTAATGAGGCTTCAATTTCAATTCGGTCTTTAAACATAAATTTTGGCTTCACTGTTGGAATTCCGTTGTATTCTCTGTAGGAATATTCGTACAAATTGTCCAAATATTTTCGATATTTTTGGCATTCTTTCCGTTCATATTCCTCAAATTCATTTGCTATTTTGTCACAGTGCCAATTCTTTCTCATATAATACAAAATGCCAAGGTATGCCTCATATTTTTGCATTGAATATTCACTTAATTGCGTTTCTTTATCACCTTCATAAACGCAATTAGCATATTGTCCTCAATCTATTAATTAAAATGGATTATAAAATTAATTTCCCTAATGAATTTAACTGACCGATGGATTTGCATTTGAAAAGGGAATAAGAAAAAGATAAACAATAATAAAAAAAATAAAAGGAGTTAAAGAAAACGAATAAAACATTTGTTTTCTTTAATAAATTTAAATTCTAAAATATTTTTTAGCAATGGAAATTTAATTATATTTATTAATAAAATGGTATTTCAAATGTACAGTAATTAATGAGTAATTTGACAAATCATATTGTCTTAATGAGAAACCGAAAAATAGTAAGTTTCCTCATTTTTAAATTTGTTTTGAAGTGGGGAAATTTTTGCTTGCCGGCGGTGACGACGAGAATTTTTTTTGAAAATTTCAGTGTGATTTTTAACAAATTTTGTCCTAAAAATGTCAAAATTTTGCAATTTTGATCTCCTTTTTATGAAAAAATGGGTTCTCTAGGCTTCGCCGGATGAAAATTGCAAAATAATTTTCAAAATGTAAAAAATTTACTAATTATAATAAACGTTATATTTATTATAATAAATTACCAATTACTCTATAGAAAACAAAATGCTTGTCAATTTAAGTTAAGTAACTAGCGGGTGTGTGCTTGCGTGTTTCTGGGGTGCTTAAAGCGCTTCGCGCTTTGGGAGCTTCGCTACCTAGATCTGCCATTTGAATTAATTGTTTTGAGCTTGAAATAACAAATGGGATAATTTATAAGGAAACTGAAGTATGGCCCTTTGGTTACCCTTTATAGTTTAACTACAGAAAAGTGGGCGTGTTCTCACATGGTACGCCTTCGGTCTGTAATGGGTGAGCCGTTGAACGACTCATGGGATTAGTCGTTAGACGACACACCATGGGTCGTGTTGGAACGAGTTCTTATCCAAATGGGTGAGCCGTTGAACGACTCATGGGATTAGTCGTTAGACGACTCATCCCATGGGTCGTGTTGGAACGAGTTCTTATCCAAATGGGTGAGCCGTTGAACGACTCATGGGATTAGTCGTTAGACGACTCATCCCATGGGTCGTGTTGGAACGAGTTCTTATCCAAATACATAAGATGAGAGTCGTTGATAAACGACTCATGAGATGAATCGTCTAAGAAAAATTATACTTAATAAAACTGAATAAAGACTGAAGTATGGACCGTTACGGGGTGTCGTTGAACGACTCAAGGGGTGAGTCGTTAACCGTGTGTTAGGGTCTTTGCGTCAGCCGACATGCACTTGGTTTCACTCATGTGATGAGCCGACACATTGCACTTTTTAGTGCAATGGAAACCGGAAGTGCCCTAACTCGCACGTCATCCCTCCTCCCTCCCTTAAGTCCAAGTGGCAGCACTTAATAGCTATATTTAAGTGAAGATGAGAATGGGGCGGCACCAGAACAGTACCGCACACACTGGACAATAGCTCGTTTGATTTATGCAATTAGAGATCCAAGGCTTTATACATAATCATGATAAGCGCTAAATGGCGAATAACCTGGAGGCCCCATAAGGGCCGACCAGTTTCAAGACTATGCTCCAGGCTATCACCATCTCGCACTCAATATGTTAATGTGAAATCAGTTGGCATGCCGAACTGGCTTGGATTGCTCTTTTATTGCAATTTGAGCATGTTTTTGGCCACAATGTTCAGCACTTTGGCTTTACCTTGAGCATCGGTCTCCCTTCTGGGAGCGTACACTCGGACGTTGTTCCCGTCCGTTGCCCTTGAAAAAGCAGTGTACAATTGACCATGGGAAAATACATCCCTTTCAAGGTCAATTCCGACCGTGCTGATTGTTTGGCCTTGACCTTTTAATATGGTCATGGCGAATGCAGGTTTTATTGGGAATTGCAAACGCTCATACTTTATGCCACCAGGCGCTTTGTCCTCGTAGACATTGCGCGTTCTTTCGATGAAGAACTTAACTTGGCCGCCAACAGCATTGCTGTTAATGACGCGACCGACCAGGCGATCATCGCCAAGTTCTTCAAGAACGATGCGAGTGCCGTTGATCAGTCCTTCCTTATCACTTTTGTTGATAAGGAGTACAACGACGCTTCCGACCTTGAGTCGCAGACGGTGGGGAGGCATCCCAGAGTCTGTGCGTCGGTTCAACGATGCCACTTCGGACTCAATTTCATTGATGTCCAGTGGCCGCTCGTCAAGCGGTTTGTCCGAGGACAAATATTCGCGCACTTGACCAGGCACATTCGCCATCATTATTTCGTTGATCTCATCGCAAGTGTCAATGTGCGGTGCGAGGATCAGACGATTGAGCAGCTCCTTATCATTTCCAAGGAGTTGTTGGAAGTTTGGATAGACAAAGTCTATCAACTCTTCCCTGCTCTTTACGAGGAACTGCGGAGGAATCCAGAAGTGTTCTCCGGTCTCTCCGAGGCCGATTTGGCGGCACATTTGCAAGTACGCTTGCTGGCCCTGCCCCAATCTCTGGTTGATGGTCAATTTCATCGTGGTGAATTCACCAAACAACGGGGACGTTTGGAAGCAAGCTGTTACTTGCGCAGTCAGGCCCTCATGAGGAACGACCGGCAGTGACTGTTTGAAGTCACCGCTAAATATGACCGCTTTTCCTCCGAAAGGGAGGCCCTTGTACTGTGAGATCGCCATCTCTTTGCACACGCGGTTGATGACCTCTATTACCGTGTTATGCAGCATGGTGATCTCATCAATGATGATGAGTTGGGCATCACGTATCCGCCTGGCAAAGAAGCTTTCAAGCGGAATGCTTGGAAGCTTGTCCAATGAGACATCTCTGCCGAGACGGAAGGTGGAATGGGCCGTTTTCCCATATGGCAGCAAGATAGCCGCACACCCAGTGGATGCTGTGGCAAGCACCTTGTTGGTGTATGGGGGCTTGCGCAAGCGCCTTATGATTTGGCCAAACAGGAATGTTTTTCCTGTACCTCCATCGCCGTAAATGAAAAAACGGCGCGGCACAGTCTGATCCCTTGGATCAGACTTAATTGCTCTCACAACAGCATCAAAGACCTTTTGCTGGTCATTGTTGAGTGGAGGCGGAGTATTTTGTTGAGGCCTTGGATTTGGCTGGCCAGGCGGAATATTCAGATCATCATCACCAAAGAAAAATTCTTCAACTGCCAAATTTGTATTTTTGGCTTTTGAATTTGGTGGATCTGGGAGGCCATAGTGCACGCAACTTTTGTTAAAGTTGTGCAATCGCCAATCAATGTCGGCCAAGGCTTCCTGCTCGCGTGCGTGGCGTATAGCCGCACTGTTGGCTCCCTGTGGATTGTACATTTGGTCTTTGTACTTGTTCCACAGTTCAAGGGCGTTGCTCGGCTGCCCAAAGACGAGGATACTCACAAAGAGCCATATCATCTGGTCTGGCCAACGATGCAAGGCTGCTTCAGATAGCGTTTTGTGCCAAATTTGATCGTCTTCAAGAAGCCCGTGCTGTAATGCGGCCTCTGTGAAGGTGTTGTACTGCTGCCCGTTGACCGTTTTTAAATGGTCTGGATCGCCGGGAAAGTGTCGCATTAGCGCATAAAGTGCAAATCTTTCCGGGTCCGATGGAGGGACAGGAACAACTCGACCGATTGGGGGCCTCGTGATTTGTTTCCTTTTATAAAGGACCCATCGGTCCTTATCCCAGCGAAATTGTTCTGGGACTTTTTCGAAAAGCATGTCCTTCAATTCAGAAACATGCTGCCATTCATTTTGCCACTGTTTCCAATAGGCAGAGCAAGGCGTCTCTGGGAGTTCGCCTCGCTGTATTTCCTCAGCTTTGCTCGCCAGTTGGCCAGCCCTATAAACAATAGGCTGCTGGTTTGGCAAATGAATTGACAAATCGACAACGTGGTGCGAGAGTTTTGCAAATGGCAAGGAATGCACTACTGCATACGCTTCAGTTGCACCACGGAAGTTCATTTTGGCATATTGTGCCGGCTCGTCAACGCCAATTTTGTTGCCGGCCTCCTCTTTGCACTCAACATAACAATGTCCGGGCCCTTTGAAAGGGTATTTGAGTGCATATTTGATGTTTGCTTTGTTACCGTATGCAAACAGTACATTGTGATGTACTCGGTAACGCAACAATACATAAGGGTTGTACGGCACGACTTGTGAGTTGTCGTATATTAGCCGCTTTACCTCAATTTGGGCACCACCATCGGTAGGGCTAGGCCGGTAATATAAGGCAGGCCTGTCCGGGTGCAAAATCGTACATTTCGAGTACGGGGCTGGGAAGCCCTTTTTGCACCGCCCAAAGTTGGGGTCACGTTGACCGCACCAACTTTCACTGCATCTGTGCAGTTGCATATGTAATAAATCGCGGACTTCACGATGCATTTGCGCAATGGGCGAGTCATCATCTTTGTCCGGCAAAGATGGTATATGTGCCCATATATATTCCTGAATGACTT
Organism: Heterodera schachtii; assembly: GCA_023374025.1. Lineage (NCBI taxonomy): Eukaryota > Metazoa > Nematoda > Chromadorea > Rhabditida > Heteroderidae > Heterodera > Heterodera schachtii. Next base: position 138,951 of record SIJG01000168.1, read on the forward strand.
CTGGAACTGCATCCAGGTCAGTCTGGGCGACAATGTGTGCGTGTGGTCCACCACGTCCTTGGAACTCCATGGACTCTCCCGAGCCAAGGATTTTTCCGAAGAAACCCTTATCATAGAGTTCATGGTGGAAGACAGCAATTTTGCTGCACCACACTCGCATCCACATGTCGAAACGGTCGGTGAACATTTGACCGTTTTTGTAAATGTTATCTTTGAACTCCGGCCACTCACGGTTGTTCGTGAATGTGATGAAGAGCCGTACCTTCTTTGGGTCATGGCAACGCGCAAAAATGGTGTTGCAGTCTTCATACATTTTTTTCCAATACTGGAGACAATTAACATTTCTCGGTGAAAGGCGAACAACACTGCCAATGTCATCGACAGTCAACTGCCGGGCATTGGGGTTTTGCCGGGCTTGCTGCTTATTGTATTGGTTAACCAAATATTGCAGCAAATTTTTTGGAGTGCTTATGCGCAGGTTCATATCGGGCCGGCGCAAAAAACTGGCAATTTGCCAATCAATTTTGGCCGCTTGGTCTAAGACCCAGCGCTGGCCAAGACCACCGCCACATGACAGAATGTGGTGGTATTGCCACTCCAAATTTTCATCCCTTATTGCGAGATGATATTTGCAATAATCTCGCAGGGACATAAATTTTTTTGATTTGTCATAGTGATCTGTCGTTGATTGCATAGATGCTTCTGATCCGGCATCTGACGATGCAATCGACTCAATCTCGCATGAGCCGTCATCGGACACTGCGTCGGTGTCAAACATTTGGTCGACACATTGATCACTTTTCCGCTTTCTTGAAGCGGGTTTGGCATATGGCATGCCAAATTTATATCCATCGTCGCCTTTAGGCAATATAAGTGGATATGTCAAGCTATCAGTCCATGGACTGAGAGGAGCAATTTCGTTAAGCTGCCCTTGCTTGTTTTCAACCCAAATTCCTTTAGTTTCCGGGGCACCATTGGGATCCGCATGAATTGCAAACATCCCTTCACCCGTTGAGGGTGTGATTATCTGGTGTGGATGCAACTTCGGGTCTTTCATACCACTCGGAGCTGAGCGCTCATCCAACAAAGTCATTCTGAAAAACCGGAGCTCTTCAGTCCTTTGTTGTCTTAACAACTCTTGGAGCTGTTCACGAGCCTGCTTGTAGGCCGATGCAGCCGGGTGGTTTTCTTGGATCATTTGTTCCAAAATTTCAAGGGTCTCATCATTAAGTTGATGACCTTGCACAAACTCTTCCTCGTTTGTGATTTTTTCTCCCGTGAAGGTGGGATTTTTTCGTCGCTGCTCCATGGCTTCGACTGGGTCCAGAATGTACAACTGACCGAAGCCAGGAATCTGGGTTGTGCCAGCCTGCATGCTGCTGATGCGGCGATGAAATTCTCCATTAAGAATTACTGCCATCGGTCCGCCTGCAGGACTTGGCTTATTGCCAGCCGAAACACTCGCAAATTGGAGCAAATTGTTGTACCGCGACATTTGCCGTACAAATTCTTTCCCTTCACGGGATTGTTTTTCCCCCACAATTAGCTCTTCAAGCTCTTTTGGGTGAGGGTTGAGTTTTGGCAACACAACCCTTCCCTGTCGACAGCAATGGCTGCTGTCCTCATGCGGGAAGAGTAGTGCTCCACAATGAGCGCACTTTTTTTCGCCAAGTTTACCAGAGTCGGAGTATTCCGGGAAATGTTTTGCTGCTGCGGCAGCACAGCACCAACCCTTGTGCACAAAGTGACACCTTTTAGTGAAAGGTGTAACTTGACTGAGAGTATTTGAAGATGTGCGACGTTTTGGTGCAGGTGAAGGAGAACGGCTAATCGAAGCCGATTGCCGTCTGCCTATACGCGCTGATCGCCTTGGAGGCGTCTTTGGCCTGACGAAGATTGCATCGTCAGCCTGCGCAATTGGCTCTTGCGGAACGCAAGATTCCGACACCAAACCAAGCGTGTCAGCTTCGTTTTCACCAGCCACTTGGGCTTGGGTGAGAATGGCATTAACTGCCTGTCCACTTGTCTGTGGTTCGATGATCATTATGTCATCAGGCTCATCGATTTCCATTGGCTCAGCGGCCTTGGGTGTCGACTGCACCTCATCCGCATGTCGATAGACAATTGGGCAAGGAGTTGGTACCCCTTCCCTCGGATGGTATGGCACATTGTCAGTGCCATAAAGCTCGTTAATGTGCCACAATATGCGCCGCTTTTCATAATTGATGGATAAGTCTGGCAGAACAAACGTGCGATTGTTCATGAGCCAGGATTCAGCATATAAGCACACGAAGTACCCACAGCTATTACCATCATTTTGCTTAGTCAGATTTACGGCATTAACAATCCCGGTCAACACTGTTGACGGTAAAATGTCAGAAATGATCTTTCTAATTTTATGCGTCAGTTGCGGATCCAACCTGCCATATGGGGTAGGCAAAGAATCGGCAAAATGAGTACCGAACTGGACATCATGAACAATGAGAGTCCAATGTCCAGGGAAATGTACTGGCAAAAGTATGACTTCTGCCGGAACGTTGGGGTCATACCCAAATGTCATATTTTTGTAAGGCATGACCCGGCCTATGCCCGTTTGCAACACAACTGGATCAACAACTACCACTTTTCGTTGTGATATACTTGCCAAGTATGCCAAATACTCGACAACAAAGGCATCATTTAGAAACTGTGTCAGATCATTCCAACAGGTCTCAATGAATCTTGGGCCAGAGCGTGGGCCTTGTGCTGTTTCGCCATCACGCTCATAAAGGCCAACATCGGCAAATCTCCGAATTTTGCAGGCCATATTTCGCGATGTGGCGAAATTAATTGGCACTGTGCTGAAATTTATCTTTTCAGGCACATTTGGCAAAACGGCTGAAGTATTAGCTTCAGGGCTCTGATTCATTGACGAGCCCTCGCTCAAGGAATCATTTGTTTTGCCCCTGCCTGGGCCACCTCTTTTCTTGGCCGGCCGGCCTCCACGGGTTCTTTGCGTGGAAACCGGCGTTGAAGCAATGGCTTCAATAGCAGACATGGGTCGGTCAACTTTGTCGACCTTCCCCCTTTTGCTGCGCGGCGATACTTCAATATTTTGAGTGGCCAATGTGATCTGTGTGTCTACAGACGACACACTGTGTTGCGAAGTCATAATTGACTCCGCTTTGGCTTTTGAGGGTCTGCCCCTTTTTTTACTTCCGATGGAAGAAGCCGGGGTGCTTAATTGCAAAGCACTTATGTTCGGGGTGTTAAAGACCCGGAGCGAATCCGCCCCATTCCCATCTGCTGAATTCAGTGGGTTGCCCTCAGAAGGGCAATTTGGGATAGGCGAGCTCCCTGGGCTGACAGATTGCTCCGTCCACCGCAGGTGCTCTTCTCTTTCTCTCATCTCTTCTCTCTTTCTCTTCTTCTCCTTTTCTCGCTTTGAAGGCATCTACAAAAACAAAGTCAGCGTGAAAATTCAAGTGTGACAAAAGTATCGAGGAAATTTAACCAATAAATGCACACAAACAACATATTTATTCAAATATAGAAAATTGTGTGAATTATTGATGCAGTTCAGCAAAGACGTCACACGTGAAGCCGCTGCCAAAATCAATCAGCCTGGTCACTCACCTATCCAATTTAGTTGACCACAATCCCATAAGGGGCAGGTCGTTGTTGACCACAATCCTATAAGGGGCAAGTTGTTGTTGACCACAATCACATAAAGGGCAGGTTGTTGTTGACCACAATCCCATAAGGGGCAGGTCTTTGTTGACCACAATCCCATAAGGGGCAGGTCGTTGTTGACCACAATCCCATAAGGGGCAGGTCGTTGTTGACCACAATCCCATAAGGGGCAGGTCGTTGTTGACCACAATCCCATAAGGGGCAGGTCGTTGTTGACCACAATCCCATAAGGGGCAGGTCGTTGTTGACCACAATCCCATAAGGGGCAGGTCGTTGTTGACCACAATCCCATAAGGGGCAGGTCGTTGTTGGCCACAATGCCGTAAGGGGCAGGTCGTAAGACAATGCCGCTGTCACAAGACATTTGACCACAAGTTCGTATAATCTTCATTAGAACATGGGCCCGTTCATCATAGCAGCTGCAAAATTGATTGTTCTAAATCTTAAGAATAATAAAAAATGGCTTAAGAAAGAAAAGCAAAACTTACATCGCAGTGTACATTGAATAATGAAACGTTGTGATAGAGTCCGTCGGATAAAATTTTGTTGAACGCAAGGCTGTTAGGTGTTATTATTCGTCAATTATTTCCTAAATAAGAAATTACGTACATCGCTACATTCTTTTGTTAAGCTAATGCAGCATGCAATATAAAATGTAACTTTCGCATAGAAAATTTCTCTCTTTATATAGGCTCTTAGCTGATGCTAATGTAGTGATGCTAGTGTAGCATCGCTACATTAGGTTATAAGCTAGTGTAGCATGGGGTGTTAAAAGAATGACTTTCACACAGAAACTGTGTCTCTTTATATAGGCTCTTAGCTGAAGCTAGTGTAGTGATGCTAGTGTAGTGATGCTAGTGTAGTGATGCTAGTGTAGCATCGCTACATTAGGTTATAAGCTAGTGTAGCATGGGGTGTTAAAAGAATGACTTTCACACAGAAACTGTGTCTCTTTATATAGGCTCTTAGCTGAAGCTAGTGTAGTGATGCTAGTGTAGTGATGCTAGTGTAGCATCGCTACATTAGGTTATAAGCTAGTGTAGCATGGGGTGTTAAAAAAATGACTTTCACACAGAAACTGTGTCTCTTTATATAGGCTCTTAGCTGAAGCTAGTGTAGTGATGCTAGTGTAGTGATGCTAGTGTAGCATCGCTACATTAGGTTATAAGCTAGTGTAGCATGGGGTGTTAAAAGAATGACTTTCACACAGAAACTGTGGCTAGTGTAGTGATGCTAGTGTAGTGATGCTAGTGTAGCATCGCTACATTAGGTTATAAGCTAGTGTAGCATGGGGTGTTAAAAGAATGACTTTCACACAGAAACTGTGTCTCTTTATATAGGCTCTTAGCTAAAGCTAGTGTAGTGATGCTAGTGTAGTGATGCTAGTGTAGCATCGCTACATTAGGTTATAAGCTAGTGTAGCATGGGGTGTTTGTTAAAAGAATGACTTTCACACAGAAACTGTGTCTCTTTATATAGGCTCTTAGCTGAAGCTAGTGTAGTGATGCTAGTGTAGTGATGCTAGTGTAGCATCTCTACATTAGGTTATAAGCTAGTGTAGCATGGGGTGTTAAAAGAATGACTTTCACACAGAAACTGTGTCTCTTTATATAGGCTCTTAGCTGAAGCTAGTGTAGTGATGCTAGTGTAGTGATGCTAGTGTAGCATCGCTACATTAGGTTATAAGCTAGTGTAGCATGGGGTGTTAAAAAAATGACTTTCACACAGAAACTGTGTCTCTTTATATAGGCTCTTAGCTGAAGCTAGTGTAGTGATGCTAGTGTAGTGATGCTAGTGTAGCATCGCTACATTAGGTTATAAGCTAGTGTAGCATGGGGTGTTAAAAGAATGACTTTCACACAGAAACTGTGTCTCTTTATATAGGCTCTTAGCTGAAGCTAGTGTAGTGATGCTAGTGTAGTGATGCTAGTGTAGCATCGCTACATTAGGTTATAAGCTAGTGTAGCATGGGGTGTTAAAAAAATGACTTTCACACAGAAACTGTGTCTCTTTATATAGGCTCTTAGCTGAAGCTAGTGTAGTGATGCTAGTGTAGTGATGCTAGTGTAGCATCGCTACATTAGGTTATAAGCTAGTGTAGCATGGGGTGTTAAAAGAATGACTTTCACACAGAAACTGTGGCTAGTGTAGTGATGCTAGTGTAGTGATGCTAGTGTAGCATCGCTACATTAGGTTATAAGCTAGTGTAGCATGGGGTGTTAAAAGAATGACTTTCACACAGAAACTGTGTCTCTTTATATAGGCTCTTAGCTAAAGCTAGTGTAGTGATGCTAGTGTAGTGATGCTAGTGTAGCATCGCTACATTAGGTTATAAGCTAGTGTAGCATGGGGTGTTAAAAGAATGACTTTCACACAGAAACTGTGTCTCTTTATATAGGCTCTTAGCTGAAGCTAGTGTAGTGATGCTAGTGTAGTGATGCTAGTGTAGCATCTCTACATTAGGTTATAAGCTAGTGTAGCATGGGGTGTTAAAAGAATGACTTTCACACAGAAACTGTGTCTCTTTATATAGGCTCTTAGCTGAAGCTAGTGTAGTGATGCTAGTGTAGTGATGCTAGTGTAGTGATGCTAGTGTAGCATAGTTACATTAGGTTGAAAACCGGTAGTGCCAAGTATTACTAAATTGAATATAAAAATTGTAAGCGAAGCATATTTATCCGCTAGATGTGATGTGTTAAAAGAATGACTTTCACACAGAAACTGTGTCTCTTTATATAGGCTCTTAGCTGAAGCTAGTGTAGTGATGCTAGTGTAGTGATGCTAGTGTAGTGATGCTAGTGTAGCATCGCTACATTAGGTTATAAGCTAGTGTAGCATGGGGTGTTTGTTAAAAGAATGACTTTCACACAGAAACTGTGTCTCTTTATATAGGCTCTTAGCTGAAGCTAGTGTAGTGATGCTAGTGTAGTGATGCTAGTGTAGCATCTCTACATTAGGTTATAAGCTAGTGTAGCATGGGGTGTTAAAAGAATGACTTTCACACAGAAACTGTGTCTCTTTATATAGGCTCTTAGCTGAAGCTAGTGTAGTGATGCTAGTGTAGTGATGCTAGTGTAGCATCGCTACATTAGGTTATAAGCTAGTGTAGCATGGGGTGTTAAAAAAATGACTTTCACACAGAAACTGTGTCTCTTTATATAGGCTCTTAGCTGAAGCTAGTGTAGTGATGCTAGTGTAGTGATGCTAGTGTAGCATCGCTACATTAGGTTATAAGCTAGTGTAGCATGGGGTGTTAAAAGAATGACTTTCACACAGAAACTGTGTCTCTTTATATAGGCTCTTAGCTGAAGCTAGTGTAGTGATGCTAGTGTAGTGATGCTAGTGTAGCATCGCTACATTAGGTTATAAGCTAGTGTAGCATGGGGTGTTAAAAGAATGACTTTCACACAGAAACTGTGTCTCTTTATATAGGCTCTTAGCTAAAGCTAGTGTAGTGATGCTAGTGTAGTGATGCTAGTGTAGCATCGCTACATTAGGTTATAAGCTAGTGTAGCATGGGGTGTTAAAAGAATGACTTTCACACAGAAACTGTGTCTCTTTATATAGGCTCTTAGCTGAAGCTAGTGTAGTGATGCTAGTGTAGTGATGCTAGTGTAGCATCTCTACATTAGGTTATAAGCTAGTGTAGCATGGGGTGTTAAAAGAATGACTTTCACACAGAAACTGTGTCTCTTTATATAGGCTCTTAGCTGAAGCTAGTGTAGTGATGCTAGTGTAGTGATGCTAGTGTAGCATAGTTACATTAGGTTGAAAATCGGTAGTGCCAAGTATTACTAAATTGAATATAAAAATTGTAAGCGAAGCATATTTATCCGCTAGATGTGATGTGTTAAAAGAATGACTTTCACACAGAAACTGTGTCTCTTTATATAGGCTATTAGCTGAAGCTAGTGTAGTGATGCTAGTGTAGTGATGCTAGTGTAGTGATGCTAGTGTAGCATCGCTACATTAGGTTATAAGCTAGTGTAGCATGGGGTGTTAAAAGAATGACTTTCACACAGAAACTGTGTCTCTTTATATAGGCTCTTAGCTGAAGCTAGTGTAGTGATGCTAGTGTAGTGATGCTAGTGTAGCATCGCTACATTAGGTTATAAGCTAGTGTAGCATAGGGTGTTAAAAGAATGACTTTCACACAGAAACTGTGTCTCTTTATATAGGCTCTTAGCTGATGCTAGTGTAGTGATGCTAGTGTAGCATCGCTACATTAGGTTATAAGCTAGTGTAGCATGGGGTGTTAAAAGAATGACTTTCACACAGAAACTGTGTCTCTTTATATAGGCTCTTAGCTGAAGCTAGTGTAGTGATGCTAGTGTAGTGATGCTAGTGTAGCATCGCTACATTAGGTTATAAGCTAGTGTAGCATGGGGTGTTAAAAGAATGACTTTCACACAGAAACTGTGGCTAGTGTAGTGATGCTAGTGTAGTGATGCTAGTGTAGCATCGCTACATTAGGTTATAAGCTAGTGTAGCATGGGGTGTTAAAAGAATGACTTTCACACAGAAACTGTGTCTCTTTATATAGGCTCTTAGCTAAAGCTAGTGTAGTGATGCTAGTGTAGTGATGCTAGTGTAGCATCGCTACATTAGGTTATAAGCTAGTGTAGCATGGGGTGTTAAAAGAATGACTTTCACACAGAAACTGTGTCTCTTTATATAGGCTCTTAGCTGAAGCTAGTGTAGTGATGCTAGTGTAGTGATGCTAGTGTAGCATCTCTACATTAGGTTATAAGCTAGTGTAGCATGGGGTGTTAAAAGAATGACTTTCACACAGAAACTGTGTCTCTTTATATAGGCTCTTAGCTGAAGCTAGTGTAGTGATGCTAGTGTAGTGATGCTAGTGTAGCATAGTTACATTAGGTTAAAAACCGGTAGTGCCAAGTATTACTAAATTGAATATAAAAATTGTAAGCGAAGCATATTTATCCGCTAGATGTGATTTAGAGAATAGTGTATTTATAAAATAAAGTCAATAACAAAAGCTTTTTTTCAGGTTGCCGATTTAAATTTAAAGCTAACGCTTTGGGCTGCCACACTCCGAATCGCGCTCCCAAAGATCCATTCCTTCGGGCCTGGGGACACTGCATTTTTTCAAATCATCACTCTTTATGTACTGCTCTAGAGAACTGAATACCATATTTTGAAGCTATAGTCGCCAATAATTAAAGAGCCAATCATTTTTAATATAAATATAAATCTTCTCACATTTCATCAGGGTCAACAAATTCCAGAATTGTGTCAGGGCTAGACAAAAAATTTCCTTGGCTGAATTGAATTCTGTTTTGAGGCTTTGAATAAACATGAACGTGTTCGTTTTGATTGTCAGGCGTCGTTTTAATCCCAATAGATTGACGACTACGTTTTGGAGCGCTGCAGCCTTCCATTGTAGTACAATTTTCGACATGTAATTTGTTTGACACATTCGGCAATTTAGGAAACATAACTAAAAACTTAAATCTCTTTGCTTATTAACAATATAATTACGCTTTCGTGTGACAAGTGCGACCATTCTATTCACAGTTGAGTTAACAATTTGTTTGTCGGTTAAAGTGATTAATCTCGATTTATCACTTCCGGGTGCAGTCTTCGGCATCATTTTATTCAGGCAGCCAATTAACTAAATAAGTCTTAAAAAGTTTTTGAAAGGAGCCCCGCCAACGAAGACCTGCAACTGCTGCTCGCCCTCGGATGGAATCTTTGATGGATGTAGTTGTTTATTCTGGCCATCTGATTGAATATAAATGGGTTTTTCGGTTAAATGTTTGATCTCCAATTTCTGTTTGTTTGACAGATTCGGCAATTCAGGGAACATAACTAAAAACTTTAAATCTCTTTGCTTATTAACAATATGGTTACGATTTCGTGTGACAAGTGCGACCATTCTATTCACAGTTGAGTTAACAATTTGTTCGTCGGTTAAAGTGATCAATGTCGATTTATCACCTCCGGGTGCTGTCTTCGGCATCATTTTATTCAGGTTGCCAATTAACTAAAATAGTCTTTAAAAGTTTTTGAAAGGAGCCCCGCCAACGAAGACCTGCAACTGCTGCTCGCCCTCGGATGGAATCTTAGATGGATGTAGTTGTTTATTCTGGCCATCTGATTGAATATAAATGGGTTTTTCAGTTAAATGTTTGATCTCCAATTTCTGTTTGTTTGACAGATTCGGCAATTCAGGGAACATAACTAAAAACTTTAAATCTCTTTGCTTATTAACAATATGGTTACGATTTCGTGTGACAAGTGCGACCATTCTATTCACAGTTGAGTTAACAATTTGTTCGTCGGTTAAAG
>SIJG01000168.1:150589-192289 GCA_023374025.1 Heterodera schachtii
AAACAAACCCATAATTCAATTAACAATGTAAGAATTTTCAAAAGACCAAAGAACTAATTGTGAAACAAAATATAGGATAAAAAAAGAAAACTGCATTATATTTAATATTAAAATAAAAATAAAACTTATGAGAAATTGAAAATTATTCATGCTTTTTGGTCATGAATTTAAACTGCTATTATAGAATTATTAAAGTATATTCAAAAAATTATAAAAGTATATGTGATTTTCTATAAATTACAAATTGCTGAATTATATTTGAAAAAAATAATAATTTAAATGGATTAATTTTGATGAAATAAAAATTTCTTATCAAATTGCCTTTATTTTATTATCATTTATTACATACATTATGAAAACTTTGTTTAAAATTCTTTATAATTCAATAAATTCCACATTCAATGGCTGATACAGAAGAAAATTAATATATATTGAAAATAGTTAATTCAAAAACATTAAATTTGATTTTAGTTTTGAAATTATTAACCAATTTATTTTTCTCGATTTTTCTTTGTAATCGAGAAAAAGGAGTTAATTGTCATGATATAACCAAACGTAAAGGAAAAATCAAAATTTAACAAATTTACCCTGATTGAATTAAAAACAAAGTTATTAAGATTGGTAAAATGAAAATACATATGAATATTCAAATAGAAAATAATTATAGAAATACAAATAAAAATTTAATTACACAAATGAAATTTATAGCCATCAAAAAGATTGTAAAATTAATAATTAATATGTATTATCCCTATAACCACACTTGGATTACTCTCTCTGATTGCGAGTGTAATGGACCAGCATTTGTCTGCGTCCCGCTTCGTACAAACATCCAGTGATTTGTGTCACTAAATTCATGGCCGAAAATTTCCCGGCCCTTGTTAAAAAAATAAAAAAGTCGATAAATTAATGAAAGCGGGAGTAATTGATATTGATGATTGAAAGACCTCCAGATTATAAGGAAAAGATAGAAAATAATTTATTAAAAGATATAAAGAAATAGAAAAAAATAAACAAAATAAAATGAGGAAATACAATGAATGTGATAGCCTAACATTTCCCCGATTAAGATGTTCAATAAATTTGATAATTAATATAACTTGTCTTAAAAATAAAAAATAAAAAAAGTATAAAATTAAAACCCCTAGAGCAACTATTGTAGCAAGTAGATATAAAGACAATAAAAACAAATAAAAATAATTAATTGAAGGTAAAATAATAATTAAAGAGTAAATATAACCGAAACAACATATATATTCCTATTTCATAGAAAATAAATCTTAAATGAAATCAAATTATAAAATCTATATTTGATACTTTAAGAAAAAAAAGTTATTAATATATTACTCTTCAACGAAACATTAATTCGAATATAATAATGAATTTTGAGCGGATAAGGCATAAATATTAGACAAATATTTAATTAAATTTTAAGAAAAGGATAATGTAATATTTAAAAAGCAATAAAAAACCATTTGTTTTCCAATGAAATAAACGGTCTGATAGCTCCACATATTCGAGAGCGAAATGCTCGAAGAAAACTTTACAAGATGATCGTTATCTGCACATGCTCGTCGTACCAATGCCGGAAACAAGTCAAGTAATTGAGAGAACGGCACATGCTCAAATTTAAATCAATGCCATTTAAAATTAAAGCAAAACGCTATGGAAAAGAACAAAGAGATCCATTACATAATAAACAAGAATAAAATTCAATTCATCAGGAATGATGAATGAATGGTTAATCCAATGGGTTGGCTACAATCTCAACCCACAACGTGGGAACAAGAAAAAATTTCTTGGGCCTGACCAATTAATATCAAAAAATGGAAACGAAATAAGATAAGAATTTATAGCAAGAACAAAATAAAGATAACATAATTAAATGGAAAATCATTTCAAAGAAGCGATTTATTTGCTTTCAAAATTAAAAAATAAATGAAGAATTAAAATATATTATGTTGAACATTTACAACCCTATAACCCTATGAAAAATCAAATATCAAATACAAATTAAATTAAAGAAAATTCAAATAAAGGACATAATACAAAAGTAATTTAATTTACATAGAATCGACCAAATGAGTTCATAAATTATATGTTTTAAAAAGCTAAACTTAAAAATCAAAATTTTACATTCAGATAAACATGAATTAACTAATGATTTTTAAAGTACCATCAAGAGTAAAACAGATGTAATCGCTTTAAATTGTTTTTACTGAAACAATTTTAGAAGTTTTATGTTAAAAAGCAGTTTTGAATTCTTAAAAAACTAAAACTAATATTAAGTACTGTAACAAATTAAAAAAATACTCAATTTACTAAACTACAATACACATAAATCACTTCAAATTGCTATGAATGCTTTAATAATGTTACAAATGTAGATTTTTAACTTTTACAAAATTCAATTAAACTGAAACAATATTATAAATAACGAGTTTAATGTATTATAATTTTTCATAAATTACTATGAATATATGAATAAAACCAAAAATATAAATAAAAATAATCTTTGAATTTACAACTTTTTGTAAAACATGAATTCAACGAAAAATAGAAGACCGAGATTTGAGATAATTTAAAAATTAAAGCAAGATCTTATAATTCAAATATTCGAATTAAAAAATAGTAAAAAAAAATTAACTAAAAACATGAAAATAAAGATACTTATTAATTGCTATTCAAACGAAAAATTATTTTGATTTTGTTTAAATAAAATAAATAAAGATCCGGCGCATAAAAAAAGAAATGTTAAAATTATTATTTTTAATTACTTATCAAGGTTAATTATCGTAATGATTGCATACCGGTTATTACAAATAATTTAATAAATGAAATTTTAAAAAGTTGTAGACAATTTTAAAAAATTATAGAATTTGATAAATAAATATCTGAGAAATAAATAACATAATTTTTGTATTAATAATGATTTATTATGAATAAGGAAAGAATAAACTATTAGTATATTTTAGAAAATTTTTATTAACATAATATAAAAATAAATTTAATAAATACTATAATATTGAATGTAATATAAATTAATAAATAATTTAAAATAAAAAATTATAATAAGCAACTTTGTAAGAATGTAAATTATAAAATTAACACAATTTTATTTTTTCTATCAAATTATGCCAATAATGTAATGAACAAAGTAGGATATTAATTAAAAAACAAGAAAATTATTTATTGTACAATTAAAAATGTTCAACAAATTTAAAATTATATTAAACAAAAATATACAGATGATATTGAAACCAATGCATTTTAAGAACATATACATATCATTAAGTCTCAAAATTATCACTAAAAAAAAGAATAAATAGTTAGCATGCATCATTGACTGTTTAAGCTCGATCCCACCAAGCTTCATCATAAATAAAAATAAATTAAATTTTTCTAAATAACTGAAAAATACATAATTTTTAAGTATGAAACTAACTACCGCTGAATTTAGAAGGGTAATACGCAGGTGAAAACAAGATTTTAATTATGAAACCTTTGTATTGATTAAAAGAAAAAGAAAAGTACTTTAAACATGCTTTAAATATATAAGAAATAAAAATTCATTTCATTAAACTAATAAAATTAAAATTTTTTTAATTAAAATTTATAACTGACAAATATCAAAATATTTTTAAAAATTTAAATTTAATTAATGACAACTCAGATTAAAATATAGCTGTTGGTTTTGATAAACCAATATACTTATTTTTATTAAAAAAAGAAATATTATCGTCGTGATGAGTGTGATAAGTCGAAATAATTAAAAAAAGATAATTTATAAAATGAATAATAAATGCTATAAAAATAAAAAAAGCAATAAATTATTTTTACTTGAAATTTTGTTTGAGATGACAATTTAAAGTTCAAAATTGTTAATAAAAAATTCTTTAAAGAAATTAAAAAAACCAAAAATGGATAAACTAGTTTGACAAAAATAAGAAAATTAAATAGCGGAAATATAATTACATTGCTGATTCTATTTGTGTATGCAGGTTATAATACTAATAATGAAATTTTGAATTGATTAAAAGAAAAAAAATGCTAAAAAATATAATAAATAAAACTCCATTTCGTTAAACTAATCTAACTAAAAAATTTTTAAATTATATTTTATAACTGATAAAATACCATAAAAATTATTTAAAAAACTACATTCTTTAAAAGACAACTCAAATAAAACAGAAATGTTTATTTTTGTAACTTTATACAAAAATTGTTATTCGGAAATTTTAATCAAAAATAAAAGGATCATTTGTCGAGTTTGAATACGTAACGTTGCTGTGAGCATGAGTTTTAAAAAATTTTTTTTTCCTTTTTAAAAATACTTATTGACCAACTTAAGCGTTAACATGGTTTTAGAGCGTGCTAGTGCGTTTCGTAAAACTGCCAAATGGTTATTTTTTTTAAACTGCCACCCATGCGCGTTTCGTAAAACTGCCAATGGGTTCAAAAACAAAATGGGTAATATATATAAATTCATAACTTGGCTTAAATTCAAACAAATTAATATTTCATGGTATCATTAATAGCTTTAGATTTTTGGGTTTTAAGTTTTGGCAGATTTAATAACCAGTCTTTGATTGTTATTTATTTTTTATTTGTAAAGTTATTTATAGGTATAATTATTATGATAATAAGTGACAAAAACAATTTAAAGATAATTTAATATGACCTTTTCTTTCTTTAAAAATTCAAATTTACAAGAAAATGAAAAAATTAGTAAATTATTAAACAATTGAGAAACAAAAACATAATTTATCCGACACGTGCAAATGTTTACGTTATTTTAAATTTAATTTAAAAAACTATTATAAATGATTAAATGAGCTTATTAATGGAAGTAGGAAGAGAAGCAAATTAATCAATAAGAAGAAGTGATTTAAAATTAAATAGAAATTAAATTTTGTCGAAGATAACAAAAGTTATTCTGAGTTTTCGAAAGAAATATCAAAATTTGCCGGACCTTTACTTTTATGAATTTAAAATCGAAAAAATTTGTCTCCACCTCGTTTGGTCAGGATTTAAACAAACCAACGGGATAAAATATTTAACTTAACTTTTTTCTCTTAATGTTAAATGAATATAATTAGAGCACATATAAATGAGAAATAGCAACATTTAAAGAGAGCAACCACTAAGCGTAAAAAAATAGATTATTAAAAAATGTACAAACAAATGCAAAAAATATAATGCTACTACAGACAATAAAATTTGTAATAAAAAAAATTTTTTGAAAAAAATTAATTTGATTAAATCAAAAAGTTAAAGATTTATTAATATATCTTTATGTTGTTAAATTTTTACGAATACTGGAAAATATTACTTAATATCATATTATTTGCTTTTGAAACTAATATTAACTCTCTTGAATTGATAGGTTTTTTGTTGTCGAATTACTGTTTTATTTATTTAGTAAATTTTAAGTATTTAACTAGCGGGTGTGTGAACCGTCGGATCTGGTCCTGGGATAAAGCGCTTCGCGCTTCTTGAGCTTCGCTACCTAGGCTTTGAAGCGATTTAAATGAAGAGATTTTGAATTAAAAAAATTAACAGCGATTTTTAGGCCGCTTCGCGGCCTCGAACGGGCGCTTTGCGCCTGTTTCAAATTTCTGTTGTAATTTTCGGCCGCTTCGCGGCCGTTTTTAAATTTCGTGATTTTAGGCCGCTTCGCGGCCTTGAACGGGCGCTTCGCGCCCGTTTTTTAATTTTGTTGAGCTCAGACGGGCGCTACTCGCCCGTTATTAAATTTTGTTGTACTTTTCGGCCGCTTCGCGGCCGTTTTTGAATTGTGTTTAGTCAAATGGTCGCTTCGCGCCCGTCTCTAGTTTGTGGACGAGGTAAACAACGGGTTGTTGAGGTACAACAGTGAAAAGAAGAGGTACAACAGTAAAGAGAATAGGTACAATGGTGATTAGAAGAGGTACAATGGTGATTAGAAAAGGTACAACAGTGATTAGAAGAGGTAAACAGTGATAAGAAGAGGTACAACACTAAATAGAAGAGGTAGAACAGTGAAAAGAAGAGGTACAACACTAAATAGAAGAGGTAGAACAGTGATAAGAAGAGGTACAACACTAAATAGAAGAGGTAGAACAGTGAAAAGAAGAGGTACAACACTAAATAGAAGAGGTAGAACAGTGAAAAGAAGAGGTACAACAGTAAATAGAAGAGGTACAACAGTGAAAAGAAGAGGTACAACAGTAAAGAGAATAGGTACAATGGTGATTAGAAGAGGTACAATGGTGATTAGAAAAGGTACAACAGTGATTAGAAGAGGTAAACAGAGATTAGAAGAGGTACAAATTTGATGAAAAGAGGTACAAAAGTGATTAGAAGAGGTACAACAATGATCAGAAGAGGTACAACAGTGATTAGAAGAGGTAAACAGAGATTAGAAGAGCTACAAATTTGATGAAAAGAGGTACAACAGTGATTAGAAGAGGTACAACAATGATCAGAAGAGGTACAACAGTGATTAGGAGAGGTACAACAGTGATTAGGAGAGTTACAACATTGAGTAGAGAGGTACAAACATGGGAGGAAGAGGTACAACATGGTTAATATTAAATAAATAAGGAATTGTTTTATTAAAATAGATAAAACCGAATGAATTATTAAAATACTCTTTTTATTAAAATTATGAAAAGTATAATTGAATATTTATTTTTAATAGAAATGGAAAAAATTTTGACAAATGCAATTTTAAAATAATAGCTGAAATTCTTTAATTAAAAAAATACTTAAATGATAAATCATTATTCATCAAAAAATAATTTAATTAAATTTAAAAAAAATTTATTTATTATTAATAAAACCAAAGCATTTAAATTTATTAAAAGTAATGAAAATTAACTCAAAACTAATAGAAAAATAATGTACACCGTCCGGATCCGAACCTGCCCACCCCCCTCAAAATGATGCCTCAGAATCCCCAATCACACAGGGATTCTGAGGCCCTAACGATGTCTTAAGTGAAATCTGATTTCAGATCCGTGATCAGCGTCCTAAAATACCCTTAATGACATGTTTACGGAATATTTTTGGTGAAAAAATTTTTCAACTTAAAAATCCTGGTCACTCCCCTATGGTCCCGAACCCCAAAATCACTTTTATTTTTATAACATTTTTCAAAAAACCGATAAAAATATAAAATAAATTTTATCTTATAGAACAAAAAATTGCGGATTTTTGTAGTATTTTATTTTTCATGAGTGACTTTTCAGAACCGAGTTCTGAATTTTTTTCTGAAAATTCGAATTTTTCAAGAAATTCTGGAATATCTTTTTTATTTTTAGAGATAGAAATTCCTAATAAATCCCATAAAATTCTCCTTATTTTTCTGTATTTTTAAAGTTTAATTGCATGAAA
This sequence comes from Heterodera schachtii, assembly GCA_023374025.1. Lineage (NCBI taxonomy): Eukaryota > Metazoa > Nematoda > Chromadorea > Rhabditida > Heteroderidae > Heterodera > Heterodera schachtii. Next base: position 157,967 of record SIJG01000168.1, read on the forward strand.
ATCGTCCCATTCAAAAATGAGCTACGAATTTACAAAATTTAACCCAAAATCCTGGGAGCCAAAAAATTGAAAAATATTATCGAACTTTTAAAAAATTCCAAAAATTCTGAAACGTAAAACAAAGGTCATATTCGTGCTGAGCACCTCAAAAAACCCCAGAAAAAAATTTATCACCCTCATTTTCAAGCCAAAAAAAATTTTCGAAAATTTCTAGGGGGCCTAGCTCGAAAATTTTTGAAAAATTTCCGACCTATAGTACACCATTCGATAGCCCATAAAATTCTCTACAATTTTGGTCTAAGGTATTTTTTGACTAAAAACAACCCCTGACGAGTTATGGGCCCGGGACTCAAATGTCCCGCTCAGGCCAAAAAAATTTTCTATTTCCGGAAAAAAATCGAAAATTTTCTAAAAACATCACCAATCGATAGAGCTCGAAAAACGATGTTTTGGAAGTGGTCTCCGTTTTCCCGGGAAAATTCGTTAAAAAATCCTAAAATTCAAAAACTGAAAAACCGTTTAGGGGGCCTAACTCGAAAATTCTTGAAAATTTTCGAAATTTTAAAATTTGTAAAAATCGAGCTCATTGATCTCTACAATAAGTCTGCTAACGCCCCCTCGCTAAGATCAAACCCGGACGCGGCATTCGCCTGGTACTGAAGTGTCCAAAAAAAGTGATTCTTACGTTGCCTAACCTACAGGTCAGGCCTTTGATCTGATCAAAAAATTTTTGCTGGCAAAGTTGTAGGCCACAGTTGGGGCATTTCGCTTTTGGGGTCCATTAAGCCCTGAAAGCAAAAGCAAAAAATTTCGTAACAGTGAGACTGTCGGCAAAGTCAGTTTTCGAGCCGCTGGTACTCAGTTGGCACTCTGACCAAAAAACCTATAGTTTTCCCATATGCACCGTCCCAAGTTGCATATACCTGCCAAATTTCAGACCCCTACCTATTCCCCAACTTGAGATATCCTTTTTGCCAACGAAACCCCTTGTCGATATAACATATATAGAATATTTTGTTTCAATTTTGCAGCATTTAGCTTTGGATAAAATGTAAAAAAGCAAAGACTGACCAGAGAAAATTGGTCAATTTCCAATCATTCCCTCAATTTATTAGGATAAAAAGAGGTCGTGTTTGGGCGTACAAGGCATTTTGATTTAATTGTAAAAACGAATCAAAATCAATTATTATTTTCTAATCTTTATGATGCTTTTGACTTTTATAATTTATATATTAATTTTTAAACATTTTTGTGTTTTAATTAGTTATTTATTGTTATAACGCAGCATCATTCTTTATTTTTAATTATTTTTTGTTATTATTTTATGCATTTAATTTAAGGAAAATTTCACGTCCTTTTATATTGTTTGACCTGTTCTTGTCGCTGCTCTTGATGCGCATTTTATTATTTTTATTTAATCTTCATATCATATTTAATTTTGTAATTTATCTTCTGCAAACGAAGAACTTAACTTCGTATTTCGTATGTCTTGCTGAAGGAATTTTTTTTCTAATTTAATAATTAACATATTCTATTTATCGGTTTTCGTCTTTGCGCTGAACTCTTAGCACCTGAATTTTTAAAAAGATATTTAGGAATTTTTATTCGGGTTGATTCTTTCTTGCGATTATCAACCTTTTTATGATTTACAAGGTTTGGTTTTTCCTCTATACTTAATTAGGTTGAGAAAATCATTTGATTTATTACCTTATCCTTTTATTCAAATTAATTTTCTATAAAAATTATCAATTCTTACGCAATTGTAATATGGAAAATAAATGGTAATTATTTTAATTTTATTATTTCATGACGTCGAATGCAATATTTCATTTCATTGATGATCGCAAATATTTATATAAAGACATTTTATTTTAAAGATTTATTATCTTTATTATTTTATTTTATTCTGTAGTTAATAGAGTAGTTCTTTCTTTTAATAATTTATTTTTCTTAGCATTTGAGCGTTTGATGTGGAAATTAAATGTTAATGAATAAGCCTTAATTTTGAATTATGTGATCTATTATTATTGTGGTATTTGTTTATTTAAATTTATTCACTATTATTTTTAATTTTCTTTTAACTTAGATTTTTTCATTTTTGGATTTTCTCGTTTTAATTCGCATTTGTTATTTTTCATGTTACCATGGAGTTTGATTTCTTTAGATTTGTTCAAAAAATAATTAGCATATATAGTAGCTTTTGTATTTCAAAGATATTTATTCAATTAAGTTTAGTATATTAATTAAGAAGATGGAGATGGAAGGAAGACGGTTTGGAATGGCGTGTTCAGCTTCTGTAAGAGACAATCTATTGGCTTTTGAGTGTCAGAAAGTGAAGTGCGGAGATTATGCAGTTACCGTATTTCCTGTATTTGAAGGCCCCCCCTTGGTAGAAGGCCACCCTCTAATTTAAGGCCCCTTTTTGGAGAGGTTGAAAAATAGAAAGCCCCCCTCTGGTAGAAGGCCCCCCTCTAATTTAAGGCCCCTTTTTGGAGGGGTTGAAAAATAGAAGGCCCCCCTCTGGTAGAAGGCCCCCCTCTAATTTAAGGCCCCTAAAAAAAAGACGGTAATCCTTCAGATTGCGGTCCCGACGAAAAATTAATTTAAAAATTTTATTTTTAGTTTTTTCTAGGCTTAAAAATGTACTGATTAAGAATCTGAGCTCAATTTTGCAAAATCATTGATTCTATCTATGATTTTTCATCAAGTACTTGATTTTTTCAAAAATTTTAAGAAAATTAGTCAGGCGTAAAAACTCATATACAGATGTTTTAGAGCCTAAAAAGAACTTTCGAATGAGCTATTGAATGTAGGAGAAGCCAAGTTTTCAATTTTTAACGACTAGTGGTCATATGAGACGGGGGTCTGGGGTTCGAGTCCACTTGGCTGTGGTTTATTTTTTATGACACTTGATGAAAAATCATAGACAAAATGAAGGTTAATGGCATGTGTGGCGAAGTGGTTTTTGTAAGATAGTGAAGGGACAAAGGGCGGGGGTTCGAGTCCGCTGTGCTACATGAATATTTTTATTTATTTTTGTCCAAAAAATTTAAAATGAACATTTTTGATAATTATTTTTGAAGCTTTTTCCCAACCAAATTGGACCATCTTGGTGTCATTCAAAGCTCTTGATGAGGAAAAGCTTTTTCTAAGCAAATGCAAAGCAATTTGATGAGTTAGAAAAAAGATATGGCCTTCTAAACGGTTTGTATAGGGAGGTAAATCGATCATGTTCATACCTAGGTATTTTACTTTAGAGGGGTTGAACAATAGAAGACCCCCTCTGATAGAAGGCCCCCCTCTAATAAAAGGCCCCTTTTTGGAGAGGTTGAAAATAGAAAGCCCCCCTCTGGTAGAAGGCCCCCCTCTAATTTAAGGCCCCTTTTTGGAGGGGTTGAAAAATAGAAGGCCCGGGCCTTCAAATACAGGAAATACGGTAATTATAGAGAATATCTTTTGTTGTCAGATTAAATGTGAATTCTTTTCTATAAATTTTTTGATAAACACAATTAAAGGTTTTTCAGAATAAAAATATTTTTTGTTTTGTTTTCCATTTTTTTAATAAATCAGCTCCATGTTTTAATATATTTTTCTTTTTAATGACTAAAATTTGGAATAATTATTTTCTCATAGCGTTATTTTTTGCTTTTGTCATTAAATATCATATCATACCATTTATTTTATTTTTACTTTTTGCTTAATTATATTCCAAAAAATATTTATTATTTACTTTAACATTTTCAATTTTTTTTTTCTTCATTTGTTTTAAATAACTCAAATTTTCTATTTTCGTTTTTGACCTGATAGCGCTTGATTCACTTTTTAAATAACATTGTATTTTTTGTATTTCAGTAAATTTAATTAATTTTTAAATTCATTTATTATTTGTACCAAATATGCAATGTTCAGTCCTGTTCATCCATTTTTTAAAATGATTTTATTATTTTCATGGTTCAAAGGCCGAAGAAATCTTGGTGAGTTTAATATTGTTTATAATAATATGAGTCATATAATTAAAGTAATAAGTACATCAATACATAGAAGCATAATATTTTCACATGCATTCTGTGTGCCTCTTCCAGAGTAATGACATCATGCCTTCACAGTAAGTGAAAGCTGTTTATTTCTTAGTTTTTAAACTATTTGATAGTTAAAATATATTCAATAATTTTTTATATATCCTTTTATAATTTCATCAATTTTGAAATAAAAAATGTTTTATATTTAATTATTCTTTATCATATAATAATTTATTTTCAAAAAATTAGTTTTTCCTTATGTATTATGCTTGGCTTCACTTAGCACGAAAAATAGCGAGTATAAAAAATTTTTCGGATGCAAAAGAACAATTTATTTAATATATTTTATAAAGATTTTTTTCATTATGTTCTATTCATATTCTGATTAAGCTAAAATAAAATAATTAATGTCGTCTTTTTTACTTCCATTCATAGTTATATGTTTTTTATTTAGTTAGTTACATTCAAAAAAATAAAGAATATTCATTATTTTATATAAAATTTCTTAAATCTTTTATGTTTTATTCTTTATCTTATTTTTTTAATTATACCTTCAACAAAAATTATTTATAATATTTTCGATTATTTATATAAATGTTGACAGTTACCGTCAATATATAGGTAAGTCGAAAACTTGGTTTTTTATTTCAAATATTTTTTTATTTTGTTTGTATTAAAAAGTATTTTTCATGTGTTATTGATTTTATATTGTTCAGTATTTTTAATAATACCTTTATTAAATTATTTGTATCATAGCTATGCGATTTGTTTGAACTGTTTGTTGTTTATTAAATTTTCAATCTATTTTAACTAACATTTTAATATTTTGTTAGCTAGAACTTGGGGTAAAAAATATTTTTTTTGCATTTATACATATAAATGAAAAATTGTATTTCAATTGAAAGAATATTTGATAGTTAATTTGGCTCTAATGCACTTTATGAATCCAATCGACTTTTATAAATCCAAAGGTATTTTATGAGACCAATCTACTGATAATATCATCTTTTTATAAATGTTTGGAATCCTCTCTTTTTGGTATCATTCGAAATCACCAAGTCTAAAGAAGCTAAAATATATAAAATCTCAGCATTTAATCCATTGCCAGAAAAAATTTGATTAATTAAGTAATTATTGGTTATTTTCGTTTGTAACTTTCTTTATTGTTAAGGTTTTCTTGTTTTCTCGTATTAATACATTAGTCAGACTTTGTGCTTTCGAATGATACCAAAAAGATAGGGTTTGATCGAACATGAACAAAGTTATTGGATAAAAGCAGCTATTATCAATTGATTGGAGCCATAAAATACCTTTCATAAAGTGCATTAGAGCCTTTAATTTAAACCTTGTTTATACCGAAAAATTGCTATTTGCGATTTTTAGCATTAGAGGGCGCGAGAAAAAAAAATCACATTTCTTTGAATATCTGATCCGAAAAAACTATTCAAAAAAAATCTGGGGAACTTAAATGAAAAGTAGCCAAATTTGGCATCTGACACCATATGTCTATTACACCGAAATTTTAATAGGAAAATTGAATTATTTTTTTAACAAATGCACCAAAATTTTTGAAGAATTTCCCGGTCAGCAGGTGGCGCTACTCGTCGGCCTCCTCTTTTCCCAAAAATTACATTGAAAACTGAGCGGAAAAAGCTATTGTTTGCCAGGCCAAAAAATTCAAAAAGAATTTGAGCAAAAATTATGCAGAGATTTTCAGAAAAGTGGAGCAATTTGTGTGTAGAACAATAATATGTGCGAATGGGGAAGAAAAAAAAAAGAAAGAAAATTGTGACATTTTTTAGCTTAGGCGCACCAATTTTTTTTTGAAAGGCTTAGGGGGGTAGAAAAGGCATTGTCCCATCCGGTGTGCCCTTTCCCCCTCTCCTCGGGAAATATACGTTCAAGCTTTATGGATTTAATACAAAATGCAATAAAAATTTTAGACTGAAATACAATATTTTTAAATATAAAAAAGATTAACTACTAAATTTTTCGTGGTGCGACATTTGAGGACTTGACATTTGAGGACCCGACATTTGAGGACCCGACTTTTGAGGACCCGACATTTGAGGATTGGACTTTTGAGGACCCGACATTTGCGGATATTCCCGACATTTGAGGACCCGACTTTTGAGGACCCGACATTTGAGGACATACACAATTTAAAAAAAAAATAAATGAAAATTTTGTTTTATAATCATTATAAAAAAAGAAAAAGCCTTTCCCAAGAGCCAGGGAAGCAAATTATAATTAAGCCCTTATCAATCTTTGATTATTTTTGAAAGTTTCATAATTCAAAAAAATTTAAGATTAACTACTCAATTAAATAGAACTTGTGTTTTGGTAATTCATGAAGATCCCCTTTTTTCTATTAACATGTGGAATCATTGTTAGTACCACAAGTCCAAACAGAATGAATTTATAAAACTTTTTAATATCAAAGTAATTAATTTTTTTTGCGGTTCGCTTTTTCTAAAAACTCTTCGGGGCAGGGGCGGTCTGGCGGTGCCGATATGCGCCGCCGAGACAAATTTTAAAAATTTACTTCTGATTTGTTGACATATTTTATTCAAAAAATGACAAATTTTGTCATTTTAGCTAATATTTGGCTCTATTGCAGTTCACACGACCATAAAAAAAAGACACGACCATAAAATTTTTTGCAACTTTAGTGCACCATAACTTTTTCAAGAAGCATCCAAATTTTTATTTAGTGCTACTTATAAAAAAATAAAAACCGCCCGACCCTAAAAATGCATATTTTCTTGAAAAAATTTGTTCAAAATCTGTTAACAAATCGCATTAAAAAAAATTCCTGAAAATCAATGAATTATTAAAATTTTATTATATTTTTATTTTATTTTTCCAAATTTTCGATTTATGACGACTTCCAGTTTCCAGCTGGGCTTGATTTCGCTTTCAACTTTTTGAAGTGAAAGATTTTCTCATCACTAATGAATGGCATTTTTTGTTGGGAAAGGCAAAAAAGTTCGTATAATATATTTTAATTTACAAACTTTTTGTGTTAAATGCGATCCAAAATCATCAAAGATTGACAGGAGCTTCCCAGCTAGTATAATTTATATCGTGTTCAATTGCTGTTAGTCTGAGCAAATTGAATATTAGGATGACTTGTAAATCATTAAGAAAGAAAAAGGCTGTTAATCTCCAAAATTAAATTTGAATTCATTATTTGTGCTGTCAAAATATTAAATTATTCGGTTTTCCTTAATGCTTTTTGACACATTGCACCCGTTGGCCCTTGGGAAAGGCTTTTTCTCTTTTTTATAATGACTTAATTTCATTTATTTTTTTAAAATTGTGTATATCTTCAAATGTCGGGTAGCCAAAACATTTTGTACTTTTCAACAAAATGAAAAGAAAATTTTCAATTTTAATATAATAATTTCTTGATATTTTAAAACAAAAAATTATATAAATTGAATAATAAACAGAAACGCATAGTGTTCATTTAAAAGTACAAAAATTTAATCTATACCAGGTTTCCTACTTTCATTATAGGCCAGAACGGTCAAAATATTATTGGAAATAAAGATGATGAGCAGAAATCATAATAAATATGAAATTAAAAGTTTTATAAATTGTCTTCTTATCAGCATGCCAAATTGGAAAATTATTATTTTGAAAAATTTAAATATAGAAAATGTCAACATAAATTAAAAAATGTGAAATAAGTTTATAAAAAATTATTCAAAAGTTAACAATATAATTATCAATAAAATGGTAATAGAACAAAAAATTTATCGTGGAAATCCCTACAAGAAGCAATTTTTTAGGTTAAAAGCAAATAAATAAACTCAATGAAAAAAAATTAGTTGAAATTTCAATTCTTAAAAAAAAAAATTTATTAAAAATATGGACATGATTTATTAAAAAAAAATTAATTTTATCTCGAAAATAACTTTTAATCCATTGTGTAAATATTAAATATATAAAAAAATGATTCACTTAAAATAAATGTTTTCTCTATTACTTTAACTACTTAGGGTGTAACATAAGTTTCCGCACAAATTTTTTCTGACAAATTAAAAAATTCATAACTCCGTAATTTCTGCAGTTATTTTAATAATTCTTTTTTTATTTTGTTCGTCAGAATGTCTTCTTTCATTCCATGCCATCGTTTCATTTTTTATTTGCTTGATCAATTTTTTTAGTATTTTTCCCGACCATGCCAAAATTGAAAATTGGCACACTAATTTTTCTCGAATTTTTTATGGTCAAAAACTAAACCTGATATAACAAAAACAAAGGTTTTCTGTACAATTTAGACCAGTAGAATCCGAATATGGCCTTAAAACTGTCCTATCTTTTAACCCTACGCATGTACGGCTCCAACTCCATGCATGAAGTTGGAGCTGTACAAGTTTGTTGAGAATCCAGAGGCCAAATCTAAGGCCATATCTGGACTCAGCGTGGTCAATTTACCCAGTTTAATTAATTCGGAATTTCCAAAACCACTTTTAAAACATTTTGTTACTTGATGGTCTTGAAAAATGCCGTTTTTGGAGGCCATTTTTATATCTCGGCCCACCAATAATTCATTTTTTAAGTATTAAAATTTTTTTTTATTTTTTTTTTATAGTCCTAACTTTTCTCTATTTATTCACGTTTTCTCTGTCTCTGTATCTCTTTTCGTTTTCTTTAATTCAGCCATCAAAAATACCGACCTCGAAAATGACCATTTTTACATTATCAACTCTAACTCCTTAAATACTTTTCTAATGGGATTTATCTCTTGCCTGATAAATAGTAAACTCATTATCAATAATAATCGCAGATATTTCGAATCTTGGTTTTGGTTTTTTTAATTTATATTCGGAAAAACATTGTTTAAAAAAAGTTGTGCGGAAACTTATGTTACACCCTAAGTAAAATAAGTTATTTTATCATAAAAATTTTTTATTGTAAAATGTTTTTAAAAAAATTAAAGATAATTGAATTATCTCTCTTTATTATTAAGAAAAAATAAGTGTTGTGAAATTGCGATCGCAGCTTTCATTTGTAACTTTAAGAAAAATAAAATGATTTTGATCAATTATATTTATATTGAAGATTTTGTCTCTAATTCATTTTTTTAAATTACAATATTATTGATCGCCTTTTTCTTTGATAAATAATCTACAAAGTTAGCTCTAAATTAAATGCGCCAATGAAACTAAGTTGCTTTTATTAATATATTTATAAAGATAGAAATTTGTTAAGTTTTTCATAGCATTAAATTATTTCTTTTGTTATATATAAAAAGATAAAAATTGTGTTATTATTGGCTGTTTATATTGTATATGTGCAGGTTGTGCCTTTCATAATTGTAATAGAATTAATTTTTAAATACTTTTATTAACGCTTTTCTTTGTTATTTTACTTTATCTTATCGCTGAAATAATTTCTTCAATCTCTTGCTTAGGAAATCTCAGAGTATTAAATTTTTATTATTAATATATGAAACTTATTTTTTCATGTGATTATTCGATTTAGGTTACAAAGTTTATGTGAATTATTAAAAACAAGAACTTCACGATCAGGAAAAACCCACTAATAATAACATTAAATATGCTTTCTGTTGAGTAAGCGAAGCATTCATTTAAAATTTAATTATTGTAAAAATATTAAGTTGCACTCGGGTAGGAACAATTAAGCTTTACTAATTATTATTGCATCATTTTATATAACTTTTGTTAAATAGGGAATAGTTTTATTATTTAAATATTATAAGGTTTTAAATGTAAATTTATAAAATTTTATTTTCAGACCCGCACAGATGCTCAGGCAATTACAATTATTTTTACAACTTTTTTATTTGACTGTTATTTTTTAGTTTAAAGATATGCAATTTAATGGGAATCGTAGATCTTACATAGTTTTTATCTTTTTCATCGGTTATTTTAGGATTATTTTTTAAATAATTATTTATTATCTATTTTTTAATATTTTTTGAGAATTTCTTTGAAAAGATAAGTTTAACAAAAACGATTTATAAAATATTCATACAGACTAGTATTTAGGTCATATAATTTATTAATTTTTATTTACACGTAAAATTTAGAATTTATTTTAAATAAAACTGTTTTAACTTTTTTTTAAATTATAATTCTAATGCGAATATAACTTCCTATTTTATCAATATATTCTGATTTCATAATAATATTATTTTAAAATTTGTATTTATTCAGTTGTTTTTCAATTAATGCTTGAGGCTTTCAATTTTTCCAAAACGCTCTTATTCGATCTGTCATCTTCTAGGGGCTGGGAAGTTTCAAATTGTTAATGGTTGTTTTGCTCAATTAGGATTAGAACTTGACTTCATATCAGAAGTAAATTAACACGCACTACATAAATTTATAGTTTTATGCATTTCTTGTAATAAAATCCAATTTCTTTATCTCGCCGTTTTTGCTGTGCAATGTTAAATTAAATATTTCTATATTATATTAAGTTTAGTAAATTAATGTTAAGAAGATTTCCAAATAAACAAAAATAGTAACTTTAAAAAATTCTATAATCACATTTATTTTTATTGTCTTCATGATTGATTCATTAGAGAATAATTTCGTTTGCTATAATTATTTATAACTTATCATTACTGTTATTTTATTTTAATATCGAATAAGGAAACTTTTCGATTACTTCAAATTTTATTGGCTTGATACTAAAGGTCACAAATAAAAAAAACAAACGGCTAAAAAACTGAATTTTTAAAATTCATTAATAAGCTCTAATAAATTAAAACATTGAAAGTTAGGTTAGTTTCTATTGCAAAAATTTTGAAGGTTTTTAAAAAAAATGAAATAAAAAGAAAACCGCTAAATACAATTTGATAAAATCAGCAATCTATTAATAAAAATAACAAATAATTCAGGAGTAAATGAAGTTTCTTGAGGTTTACGATGTATATTTCCGAGTACCTATTGCTTGGTTTATTAATTGATTAACAATTAATATTCAGTAAATTATTAAAACTTATACCGATAAATTTTGTTTTTTTCTGTCTTAAATTTTATTTATATTGGATTAATCTTTCGTTTAGTAGTGAAATATTAATAAATTATTTTATACTAAAAAGCCTCATTATTTTACTATTTTCTTGGCTTTTGGCTTTTTTAATATACAAATAATATGGTTAAAGTAAATTTTAATCATTATATATTTAAATTAAATTCATTCATTTCTTGCGACGGCTCCAGCTCTTAATTCAATTATTTCGTTCCCAATTAAATCATTTCAAATTAAAATCTTAAAACTTAAAAAATCTTTATCATTGAAAATAAATAAATAAATCAGCTTTATAATGAATTATAATTTTATAATTTAAATTATAGAAAAAACAAAAGTTTATTACGTTGCATATCACAAATAGAAATTTTCAAATGTTTATTAAATCTTGACAATTCCCAAAAGTTATAAAACGAACACGAATTATTATTTTAAATATTTAAGGTTTTTATAAGTTATAAGGAGTTATTTTACATTTATTTAATTTATTTGAAATCGTACTTTAATGATCGTTGTGAGCTGCTCCATTGGTGCTTTAATTTAGTTTAGGTAATCTCTTATAGTATCTGTATTTACTTATTGCTTGTTTGCTTTTATTTATTTATTATTTCCAGTCAAAAATATCAATTTTTCTTAATTCAAAGAAAAATAGAAATTGCATTGCTTTTCTTTTTTATATATTTTTAATCAAATTTTTTATTAAAAACTTTTTTTAGTTACTGAAAAATATCAATATTTTTGAAAATAATTCTAATTTAATTAACAATTATTTCAATTATAAAGTATAGAATTTCAGATTAAAAGTGAAAATAAGTTTTGCTAACTTAGAATTATATTTCGATTTTTTATTAGTGTTCTAAACTTCTTTTATTTATCACAAAAATTTAAATTCTTATTTCATTAATAGCTCAAATAAATGCATTTATTTTGCTTTTATCATTATTTTTTCTTTTAAATTTTATTAATAGGATTATTTGTAAATATTCTCTTTCTTTTTATACATTGTTTGAACATTTAGTTTAATTTAATTAACATGATAATATTCGATAGCTTATGTATTCTCTATAAAGTTAATATGAAAATTGTCAATTGATATTCTTCAAAATTAATGAAAGTGAAACAGACTATATATAAAAAATTATTCCATACTGATATCAGTTAAAATAAAGTCAATGTTAATACAACTTAAAAGTTATTGTTTTTCTATAAATTTAAATTAAATTCGAAAAAATATTCTTTAATTCAGACACAATAATAAAAAGGTTTATAAATCCTATTTCTAAAATTGGAAATTTCAATATTTTCATATGAATAAATTAAAATTTATTTAGCATATTTATATAAAGAATTTAAATTTTTTTTTCAAAAAATATTCCTTAACGGAATTAAATGGTATAAATTTGAATTAGGTTTTTAATATAGAATTAACTATTTCATTTTAGGTATTTTGATTTGTTTTATTTTTATTTTCATTCTCGTGTAAATATAATAATCTAAAACTTGTAAAGAACTGAGTAGATAGACCACTGTTTTATTATTTATGGTTTATATCACAATTTTTATGTGTTCATATGTAATTTTAAAGATTTTAATTTTCACAAGTATCTGCATACATTAGATTCTTTAAAATTTTTAAAAAGATTTTATAATGCATTTATATGCATGTAAATGACAATTATTGTTGGAAAATAATTGACTGTCTTATACTTAAATATTCTTGAAACAGCATATGTCAATTTGTTTTATCTTAGAATACATTTACTTTTCATGCATTTTTTCCAACTTAATCCATTATACCATGACTCTTCTCTTTACAAAATAGCTTTAGATTACTTACTTAATCATTTTTCAAATTGTATTTTAATTATTTTGTGTTTATATATGAAATTTTCTAATATTACTTATTCATTTAGGCATAATTTAGTTGTTTTTTTTTGCTTTCTAATTTTTTATTCTTTTTATATTGATGTAATTTTATATTTATCTAATAAGCAAGTTTTATACCCATAAATATTTCTTAATTAATTGAATTTTCGTATCTTTTGGATTAGTATAAAATTTTTTTTTTGCTGATTTAGATTTGACAAATGTTCATGATCATCGTAAACGAAGAAACTCTAGAGTTAGTTCTTTGGCTTTGTAGTTGATGTTGCGACATTAAACTATTTTTAATTGTTTACCATAACTTTTTTATTTAATATTACACCATATATTATTTTAATTATTTCAAAAAAATGTTCTTTTTCCTTTTAAATTTATTTATTTTGTTAAATTAAAAAGCTTCTAAAATTCAAATATTCAATATTTCTTAAACAAACTTAAAAAATACTCGAAACAATTGAAAAATGGAATTAAAGCAAAAAAGCCAAACTTTCTTGTGAAAATATCCAAAAATGATTTCAATTATTTATCGTTTTTTTGTTTTGAACCAACAATTATTTTTCTCGTGCACATAAATTTTTCCCTTTAAATTTTACTCAAATTTTTTGAGAAACTAGTAGTTCTTTTTAATTCTTTATATTTTTAACACAATTTAGTAATTGCTTTGTTTTTTTAATTTTTTTCTTTTTATTAAATTTATTAACTTTTTCTCATGTTTCTTTGTCGAAAAACCATTATTTTGTGCAAGTACAATTTGCTTTATTTATAAAAGTATTGTAGCTTTTGCTAGCTAGAAATATGTATATAATCAAATTGTATTATTATTTAAAATTTTTATATGATTGCGTATCAAAAAATTGAGTTTTATTTATTCATGTGCTTAATTCTTTTTAATATTTATTTATTAATATAAAATTTAATTATTTGAAAATCTTTTTTTTCATCATGCTCCTATCCATCTATTAGATTCTTCGTGATTATGTGTATTCGTGGGGTGGGTCCCGTTTACAAATAATTAAAATATTTTTGTTAGGGCTGGCTCATTTATATTTAATTGTAAACTATGCAATCTATTTTGTTCTCGTTTATTAAAAGTGGATTTTAATTTTATTTTGCCTTCAAATAAATATTTAATTATGTTTATTCATGTTTTTCTTATAATTTATTTAATTTTTAAATTTAATTATGTTTTTGTTCATAACTTTGTTTTGTCATTAACTTAATGAATCACCTTCTTTTGTGTAGCTAAATTATTTGGGATTCAAGCGATTAATAAACTTTTTTTTATTTCATGTTTTTTATTAATATAGCTTTAATCATCTAAATAAACTTTGACAAAAACAGAGAATTATAGTCCATCGGGTCTCATAATATTCCACTTGGTTCTTGGGTCGAGATTTTCATCAGATAAAATTTCTTCTTTGAATAAAATTAATATTTTGTTATAAATTATTCCATTCATTTTTAATCATTTTAAAATATTTATTATTTAATCACGACAAATTTTTATTTATTCATATTCAAAAAAGTTAAAAGTTTTAATTTTCCTTATTAATGCTTTGGCGACATTGTTGTAGAGAAGATGTTCTTTTTACAACCGCGCCTAATTCTTGGCTGTTCGCTTGAACCCGGTGATGTATTGAAGCAGAAGGTTCTTTAAATTATTTCAAACCTAGAAATAAATTGATTTTATCTATTGTAATATATGTGGCTATTGCATTGTTCAAATATATTATTTCATTCAAGTCAATTTTTTAGTATTTAAATAATTCGACGAATAAATAAAAATATCTAAAAATTTTTGGCTGAGATTATAAGTGTTTTATATAGATTTCATTGAATTCTGTGAAAAGAAGGAGTTTAAGCATAGAATTTTTTTATGCGTTAAATTGGTAATAATTGGCAATTCAAAAATAGGCCTTTTTTTGCTCGCCTTATTTAATTTGTTGATTCTCATATATTTTTATCAATATTTCATAATTCCTTTCTTATTTAAATCAAACTTAAATCTTTTATTTTGTTTGATGACTAATATTAGTTTGTTTTTCTTGTACATATTAGTGATGAATTTTCCGTAACCAACTTTTATTTAATTTGGAAAAAATTTTCGATGAAATTCTTGAAAGTTTTTATAATATTTTAAATCATTATCACACATAAATATAAAATTAAATTAGTGCTTTATATTAATGTTTCTTTCTTTAATTGAAATTTTTTTATCTTTATTTATATTAATTTATTCTCTCATTTTTTGAAATATATTTTTATTTGTGAAAAAATTGATTTATCATTTTTCCTTTATGCCAATGTTTTTACAGCATTTGATTATGTTTTTGTTTATGTAATTCGCTTTATGATTAATTCTCTTATCTTCTCGCAATCAGGAGCTTGCACTTCACTGTATGTCACACCGGCTTCTATATGAACATTTCTTTTCTATCCTTGAAATCAACTTTTTAAATAAACATTTTATAATCTTATATTTTGCTTTTTATAAAAAAATATTTCGAAAAGATTTTTTGAACAAATTTATTAATTTTTTTAATTTTGTTTAATTGTGTTTTAATAAATTATGTATAAAAAATTTATATCAATAAATAATTTTAAATGTTTTGTTGTTGATTTTTAATATTTTTGAATTATCTTTTTTTTATCGCATGATGATTTCCACGCCCATTTTTGCGACCAATGAAACTCCTCATGATTAACTTAAATAGTACTCATGAGGAATATTAATTTAATTTTTTATTAAAAATATATTTTTTAATGTTCTATGATTTTTTATTTTTTGAGCCTTAAAAATCTTTTTTAATTAATATTTAATATAAAGAATAACAACAATTTCATATGGAAAACAGCGAATGATATAATCCATTGTTTTAAGTGTAATTAAATTGTCAAATTTAATTTCTATTTTATGATTTGGAAGGCTTGGACACTTTAAAGAATTTAAAATTTCATGTGAGACAGGAAAATCACTGTTTGGATCGCTTTCATCAATACTTAAATAAGTGTGATATTCCCCCGGCAATCTTTTGATTATATTTTCATTATATTCGTCTACTATTGAATTAAATGGCGATAAAATTGTTCGTTCACTCATTTTTTCAAAATGTTCATTCAATATTAGGTCTCCATATATTTCATCAACTAAATCACCTTTGCAGATGCATTCATCAGGTACAGTTATAAATCCTTTTTCACCTGCAGTTCCATTTCCAATTTCAATCAGTTCTCTAACAAATTCCCTTTCGTTTTCTTCAGCTCTCATATTTATTGTTAATTTTAGTGTATTAAAATGAACCCACAAAGGGGAATTTTTAATTAGTAAATCAACAATCTCAGTTCTAGGTGCAAATTCTTTTATGGGAAGACATTGACGAAAATCACCACTTAAAATGAATACTTTACCACCAAATGGACTTTCATTTTCCATTAATTCTTTTAATTTACAATCAATAATATCCAAAACAAAACGGAATGCCATAGGAGCTTTGTCCCAAATAAAAATGTCAGTTTCTTTAATTTCTTCTGCTTCTTTTCCAGCAGATTCATAAGAACAATTGGAAGCCCCTGGTTTAAAGGCTAGCTTGGACTGACTCTTGCTGGCGCTAACGAAATCAGATGATTAAAGTGAAAAAAAGTAAGATTTACGAGCATTTAAAAATAAAAATTGAGTTTTTCGTTAAAAAATTTCGTTGATCACTACCCGATCGGGGTCCCCGACCCCCGACAATTGAACTCCCCCCCCCCCCCCGACCCGACCCCCGACATGTCGCCCCCCGAGGTCCCCGGCCCCCGACTTTTTGCCCCCCGAGGGCTCGGGGCTTAACCCTACTTGAAACTGTGTTTTAAATGATTACGATTAAACACATATATTATCGTTAATAGAGTTTTCATTAATTTTCTTTCAAAGTAGTTTTTTATTTGTTAAAAATTATTTAATTTACTAATTATATAAAATTATTAATTATTTAATTTTTGACTATAAAACATGCATAATGCATAACAGTGTATTAAAATAAATTTTCTCTACTTCTTGTCCTTTAGCACTCTTTTGAAAGCGTCAATATAACCCATTTTGATATTTATTGTTCCTATACGAATAAAATCTATTATAAATGTGCATTTTCTAGTCTATTTTACATTGTAAAATAATTTCCAAAATACGCTTTTTCACACTATGCGCTTCTATTTGTTATATTGTTTTAGATTGTTACTATTCGATTAAAATTTTGTTATTTTATTGAATTGTTAACTAATTTAGTCAATCGCTTTAAATTCCTTGTCAGAGAAGCATGGATATACCTAGCAATTAAATTAAAATCTTATTTTAATTATTACAACTTTTTTATTTTGATAATACATTAATTTATTTACTGATTATATTTTTCTGGGTTTGAGAAAATAACTATTTTTATTAATTCAATATTTTTATAATTTTTATTGAGTAATTTAAGTTAATATTTTGAAATATTTATGTTAGGTATTCCATCAAAAAGGTACTGCTAATTACCAGTATGTAAAATTAATTTTATTTATTATTTAAGAATTTTTTATGGTACTACATATTAGATGTTTTGTTTTATTTAAAAGTTATTTAATTCTGTAATTTAATCATTATTTAAATGCATCTTTTAAGCTGAGAGAAAAAAGGATTTTTATTATATCTATCTAAAAATTGAAATTTTTTTAAAAACTATTAGTTATACATTTTCAATTAGAGCATGCATACTTTTCAAGTTTTCATGTTGTCAAGGCTTATTTTTTTGATTTTTTTTTCTTAAGGTTCTGTTCTTGTTTCATTTTAATGGTTGGTTATTATATGTAATCCATTTTATTAATTATCTGCTTTGAGTAACGATTATCATTTCAAAAAGTACACAAAAATTTTGAATCATTATTTATATGTTTTGTCAATTTTTTCATTTTATTTATTTTTATTGTGTTTATGGATGAGAAATTTTTTATAATAATCTATAATTTCTTTTGTGTTATTAATATTTTTGTATCTTTAATTTTTCTCAGGAACTTCTGTTCTTTTTTAATGACTATTTCAATTATAAATATATGAAATAATGATATTTTGATTGTCAATTGAAATCTTGATTTAAATAAATTAAAATTTATTCATCAAATTAAGATCGTTTATTTATTAATTATTATTATTATTATTATTATTCACGTTGGTCCGTTGCGTTTGGGTGGTGTCCTTAGCATAGATAATGTTTGTTGTTGTGGAAAGGGGATCATTGAATTTGCCGAGCAGCTCGCGCCCTATTTTTTAATTGAATTATTTAAAATTATTAATTTTTTTTGAAAACCCACGTCTGATGAACAGTGGATGTGTTGTCAATTTTTCGGCCAGGTGCCCCTCCACTGCCTTCTCGTTGAGAAGTGCTTATTATTCTCTTAACTTTTAGTATTATATAATTTCTAAATATAAATATAAAGTTATTTCAATTTGCTTTTATCTCATAAATTGAAGATTTTTATATTTTCATAATTGTAGAAATAGTCTTCGATTCTGAATTTTTTAAAAATAAATCATAATTTTCTTTTTTATTTATTTTTTGTTTAATTAATTTCTTGCATTTAAGGTGGTTTTATCATTGGACCATAACATTAGTAAAACTAAGAAAATTTTAATTATTTTTATAAATAAATATAATTTATTTCTTTTTTTTTTTGTTTTTCGCTATTGGGATTCTCCTTTAATCTTTATTAACAATAAGAGATTGTTTTTTAAAAATTTAGATCCGTTTTAGAATCCAAAACTGACGTCCGGGTTGATTACACGCTCTATTTTGTTTATTCACTCAAAATTTTGTTTTTTTCTTTAATTTTTTATTTTTCAAATTATTTTTTAGTTTATTACAACATTTTGTTATATTTTACTAATTCTTCAACACTACTATCTAGAACTTCATTATTTATTTTCATTAATAAATTTCTATATTTTGGCTTATTTAACTAGGGTTCAGCCCCGTCCCCGAGCTCCCCGGTCCCCGATCCCCGACATTTTTGGGCCTATTCCCCGCCCCGACCCCCGACATGTCGCTCTCCGAGGTCCCCGTCCCCCGACTTTTTGCTCCCCGGCCCCCCGACCCATAATCGGGGAATCTAGGACCCCAGTGTTGTAAAAATTTAAAAGTTATTTCATCCACGAAGGGGGGAAAATATTGAAAATATTTGAAATTTTGAGCAAATTTTCTTAATAAAATTCATTAAAAATTCCGAAAAAAATTTCCGGCGGCGGATATCGGCACCTACGGCCACCAAAAAGTATTAAATTTTCTTAATAAATTATCCAAAAATCACAAAAGTTGGTTTTTTTTTGACAAAATATGTTAACAAATGTCACTTAAATTTTCAAAATTTTTTCCGGCGGCGCCTATCGGCACCGCCGGCCTCATTTGTTCCGCGAAAAGTTTTTTTGAAAAAAGCACACCGCAAAAAAAAACAATTTTGAAAAAGCAAAAAAAAATGTAGTGAATTTGACGTTCAGACCCCTTCGCAAAATGGTGCTGGTCCCCCCCCCCCCCCCCCCCCCTCGACTACCCCCAGACCAGGGATGTGCCGAATCGGAATCGTAATCGTAATCGGAATCGCAATTAATCGGATTTTGGGCCATAATCGGAATCGGATAATCGTAATCGGATTTTGCCTTGAAATCCGATTATTACACCCCTAAGAATTGACCTTTTGAAGGAATTTTTTTTAGCGAGAATACCAATGAATTTTGAAAGAAAAATGTTTTCTGAAACGAATGTTTTAATCTTATTTTAACATAATGACTAGGGTTGTAAATTATATGGATTAACATATTTTTTCTGCGCATATGCTATGAAGAAAGGGGCTCAAAAATAGCATTTCTGCATTAAAATTTTTTGATTTGGTGAAGGTTTTTAGTGCACATAAAAGCATATTTTGGGGGTTTTCGGGAATAAATCCATATTTCGCCATTTTTGCGTTTTTAGTCCATATGTTGGCCATTTTTGGCAAATTTTCATAAGAAAAATGCAAAAAAGCGAAAAATACACCCCTAAAGATCGACTTTTTTGGAAGTTTTTAAAAATACACCCTCTAAAAAAAAGAATTTTTTCGAAATTTCGGAAATTTTGGATTGTATTTGATTCGCAATTGTGAAGCTAGAATTTAATAAAAATCGGCATTTTTTAAATGTTAAACCCATTTTTTGGCTGTTTATTGTATTTTTTAAGTGTATTAGAGCAAATATTGAATACATACACCTTTTTGGAATTTTTGAGGATTTAAAACACATATTTTGGCAGTTTTTAGTCCATATTTTGGTCCATATTTGGCCATTTTTGAGCTTTTTAGTCCATATTTCGGGCTTTTTTAGTCCATATTTTATGTCCATATTTGTCTTTTTATAGTCCATATAATTTACAACCCTAATGATGACTGAAATTAAATTTTTCTCAAGAAGCAGTGCCGGATTAATTCTCCCCGATATAATCAAGTTTTTTGTTATTTAGCAAAAATTTTTGATTATGAATAAAATTTTTGGGAAAAATATTAAAAAAAAATCGGAATCGTAATCGGAATCGCAATTAATCGGATTTTGGGCCATAATCGTAATCGGTTTTTAAATCGTATCGGATTTTTGTCCATAATCGGAATCGGCGATTTAATCGGAATCGGATTTTGTCTGGCTCGGCACATCCCTGCCCCAGACCCATTAGCGAAAATTTCGCTTGATTCCACCCCTTTCTAATTATGATAAAGACTAACTTGGACGCATTCTTGCTTGCGCTAACCTTTGAATTAGATTAAAAAGTGAAAAAAAGAAAATTTACGAGCATTTTAAAAGAAAAATTGGGTTTTTCGTTAAAAAATTTTGTTGATCATTCCCCGATCGGGGTCCCCGACCCCCGACAATTGAGCTCCTCCCCGCCCCGACCCCCGACATGTCGCCCCCCGCGGTCCCCGGCGCCCGACTTTTTGCCCCCCGAGGGCTCGGGGCTGAACCCTATATTTAACTTATCAATAGGGATTGTTTTTTATGTAAATGCATTTTTTTCCTGGATAATTAGTGGGAAAACACTTTCTTTTTTTTGTTTGCGAACAAAAGTTGGGACTTTTATTTAATTTTTCTGATTTTTCTACATTTTACATATGTACATATTTTGGACTTTTTCGTACATATTTCGCTATTTTTCGTTCATATTTTTATATTTTTTTTGTTCATATTTGAGGATTTTTGAGAATTTACAGAAATTTTTTATGAAAAAAATAAAGAAAATTTTTTGAAAATGTATCCCTAAAAATCGATTTTTTATTCAAAAAATGAGATATCAAAATAATTTTTTAAAAACTAAAAAATGATTCTAAGCCAATTTATGTAATTTTTATGGATTTTGTGTCTGTGTCACCATTTACTAGGGATTTTTTTCAAAAAATAACAATTTTTATTTACATATTTCTTACAAGTTTTGGGTTTTTTGTACATATTTCTTCATATTTTAGCATTTTTATACATATTTTAATTTTTCACATAAAAAACAATCTCCACTTATCAAAATCTATAATCGTATATTTGGCGCTTCGGTACATCAACATCTCAAATAGAATGTCGGCATGTATTCGCGAAAAATTATGTATAGTTGTTGTAGTTTTGATTGTACACTGAAAGCCACTTGTCAATGAATAGATATAATTAAATGAGTTGCCCAATTTGGCGTGAAGATAAGCCAACAATTTTATAAAGCTTTTTATTTCATTTTATTTGATTTCTACTCATCTTCTTGATTGAAAATTCAATAATAAATGATATTTTTTTATAAATATTATTAATTTTATAATTGCACCATTATAAAATTTTTATAATCTTTATTTCCGAATCATATTTTGACCGTTTTTGTCTATTAATAAAGTAGGAAAGCTGGTTTAGTTTAAATTATTGTAATTTTAAATCAGCATAATGCGTTTCTGTTTATTATTATTGAGAAATGCACACATTTATTGAGCAATTTTCTTTCATTTTGATAAATATTATTGGCTTTTTTTGTGATTTTATCAATTTTGGAAATTAATAATCATTAATTACGGATCATTAAATTGGCCATTCTCGCCAATTAATAAAGTAGGAAAATTCGTTTAAATTTCAATATTATACTTTTAAAAACAAATGCGTTTCTATTTATATATAATTTTTTCTGCTGCAAATTAACTATTTTTATCTTGGAGCAGGCTGACCACATGGTGGCATTTTTTTCGAAACGATGAAGTTAATCTTCTCCCATATATTCTATTTTTGGAAGAAAGGGTTCATATATAAATTTTAGTTTATAAATTTTACACCAAATTTTTTTCTAAAGTAAAAGATGAAATATTTATTTATAATTATATAAAGATTTTATTTCAAGTTCACTATGGGTTATATTCGTATATTAATGTGTTTCATTGACGAATACCAAGTGTGTGTGATGTTATTGTTTTTTCGCTAATTAATTAAGTAGTCTTTATTAGCTTGTATTCTGTTAACTTTTAGAAAAAAAAATATTATATAATTTAATAAATAATTTTTTTTTAAATCCACCTTGTACTTTGGTAGAAATATTAGAAATTTGCATTTATTTTTTTTTGAAAATCAGTGTACTTGTTAATTTTTATATTACCGATTAAGGCATTTTCATAGTTCATTTCTGCTAATTAAATCAAATACATTTTTCCAAATTTAATAAATAATTCGATTTATTTCGTTATCACAAGAAAATTTTGTATTTTTTATCTGACTAATAGAGATTTATAAATTATTTTAGCTTCAATTTTTTTATTTTTACCTCACTGCTTTGTTTTTATTTCTTCTATTTAAATTTTCAAAGTTTTTCTCATGGAAATTGACCGCCACTTTTTAATGTGATTCGGATGATCTTTTAAAATACTATTAGAAAATTATGTACAATTTAATTCTCACTTTTTATTTTTCAAAAGCTTTAAATTTATTTTTTTTTAAGTTTCTTAATTTATTTGGCTAATTAAATATTTCTAATAATTTTAATAAGAATATGTGTAAAAACTGTCTTCTGTTTTTGTAAGGGTGAAATTTTTAAAGCTTTTATTTGTTGGTGGCGATGGAAGTTAAGGCATTATTAAAATTTAAATAATATTATTTGCACAAGTATTCTCTT
Source organism: Heterodera schachtii (assembly GCA_023374025.1). Lineage (NCBI taxonomy): Eukaryota > Metazoa > Nematoda > Chromadorea > Rhabditida > Heteroderidae > Heterodera > Heterodera schachtii. The sequence continues at coordinate 181,035 of SIJG01000168.1, forward strand.
CTCATTAAGGTAAATAAATTTGACGTCCTATTGAACCTTTGTTTGACTTATTCTCGGGCCGTTACCGTGTTATTTCTTATTTGTGAGGCTGCATCCATTTTTAATTATCTCAAGAATTATATAAGTTTTTTTAAATTAAAAAAAGCATATTGAATATATTCAATATTTTTCTGTATATATTTTGTACACTCTTGCGTTGAACCAGCAATTAGCTGAGATAACCTGATATTTTATTTATTTTAATTAAATTAAAAAAATTTGAACTCTAATTTAACATGTGTTGGCGTTTTTATCATTTATTCTTTTTTATTAATTTGTTTGTTGTTTTCTATTCATTTTTGTATCCAATTTAATTGGATATTTGAATTAATGCTTCTTTGAATAGTCAAATGTTAATAAATGATTTTAGGTTTATTTTTTGGAGCATTTACGGATATTCCTCATTTTTAAACAAGGTTCATGTTTAATATAAGACTGCAAAGCATTTTTAGAACATATTAATAAACCAAATTTCAGAATTTTTTTTATTTATTTTACAATTATAAAGGAAGGTAAGATAAAAATTATATATTTTTTAAAATTATAATATCGTTGGTTGATATGTTGGGAAATCGCACCGGTGCAACTGGCACTTATGCAATTTAATCTCTATTTTTAGTATATTTATTGTTATTATTTTCAGAAGTTTCTTAAAATGTAAAATTACTAAAAGATTATTTTTAAATAAATATATTTAAAAAAAGATTCATAATTTTTTATAACTAATTTGTGATTTAATATTACTAATGATTTTTTGGTATTTGTTTTAATTTTGTTCTTATAATATATATTTTAATTAATAAAAAATAAGACAATTTCAATTAACATTTTTTGTGTGATTTATTTTTCGTCAAATGATTTTGATTAGCCTTTCTTCAGTGATCTTGTACATAAGAAAAATTTTTTTAGCTTTTGGAGTTTTTAATATTTTCTAATCATTTATTTTCGTCATATTTAATAAATACACATTCAATTTAATTTACCTTATCAAATGCTTTTCATTTTGTTATTATTTATGATTTTAACAATCATATTTTTTAATTGTTCGCAGATTTACCTAAAATTAAAGAAAAATTTCTCATTTATTTTGATTCAAAAATTTTAACTAAACAAAGGGTTTCATTTTTTATTTGAATTTTGGGTTTTTCCTTTTACTAAATTTAAAACATTTTTTCATAAGGTTGGGTTTAACTTCTGGAAAATAAAATAAACTTTTTCTTAAAAAAAAAAAATATAAGACAAATTTGTTCCTTGATAATTTTACAAATAATTTGGTTTACTATAAGAGAAGCATGAAAATCAGATTCCGAAAAATTTTCGATTTTTACACAATTTTCTCGATTAATAAATTTTAGTTTAATTGTATTTTTTTCATCTAAAATGATTCACATACCAAAATATCATTTCACATTCAAGAACAAAAAAAAAATGAATAAACGTTTTGCCGAATGTAAAAAAATAGAATGAAAGAATGAATGTGGTTATTTGGAGAAGAACAATTTGAGCCTTTTGCGCAAAATGACAGTGGAACGAAGGCACTGCGTCCCTTTATATTGATTAACACAAATGAAGCAGTAATAGAGAGAGAGAGAGAAGAGATAAAGGGGGGAATAGAGAGTGTGAAGAGAAACAAAAGAAATGAGAAAGACTGCGAGAGAGAGAATGAGAGAGTGACAAAAAAGAGAGAGGTGGGGCAAAGAACAAACAATAAAATAGGCAAAAGGACGCTTTCTACTAAGTTTCCCAATTAATGTAAATTAAAAGGATCCAAAATATTTTAAAAAATCACACAAAAATTTTATTAGCATTAGAAATATAAAAAATAATAATGAAATAATGATTTTACGATTTGTACTGAATTTTAAATAAGCATTAAAAATATAAAAAAATTAATGGGAATTAGAAATATAAAAAAATAATGATTTACGATTTGTACTGAATTCTATGGGCAGTCCATTTCCAATTCAGAACAAATCTGAAAACTTCAGGACACTTTGGGCTCTTGGCTTCAATAAAAGGTAGTGTGACACTGATAAATTCTTCATTAGTAATAATTTATTTAAAAATTTCCATATTTTCTTTCTTCATTAATACATTTTAAAAAAAAGATTAATGCAAATAATTTATTAATATAAACAAATTATTTTTTAATAAAAACTAAATAGAGATTAATTATATATTGTTAAATTACATTTTTTTGTAAACCAATTATCGCATTGCCCGGATTTAATATTTTATGTAATTAAATAAGTTTAATTTTATAATTTTTTATTAAAAATGAGAATTGTAATCATTAATTAATTATTTGAAAATAGTGACAATTTAAATTGCATTAAAGAAAAATGTTTTATTTTTTTTATTAATTCCTTTTATTATTGTTCCTCATCATTTTTAAATGCCATTTTCAAATGCAAATCCATCGGTAAAATAATGAATTAGGGAAATAATTTAGAAACACATTTTTATTAATTAGGGCGAGGACCAAATGCTCGTTGCGATTATGAAAGGGCACCAAAAAATTAATATTACTGAATATTCAAAGCAGAAATACGAGGCATACCTTGGCATTGTGTTTTTTTATGAGAAAGAATTGGAAATATGACAAAATAGCAGATGAATTTAAAGAATATGAACGTACAGAATACCAAAAATATCAATAATATTTGAACATTTTGTATGAATATTTGTTCAGAGAATACGTCGGAATGCCCACAGTGAAGCCAAAATTCGTATTTAAAGCTGAAATTGACATTAATGGTTCAATAATTTATGCGGTGAATTGTCTCGTCAAAATTTTGCAATTTTATTATATAAAATTGGAGGCACAAACTTATGAATATAAATTAAATACAAGGTTCATCAATTATTTAGAACCAATATTGTTGAATGAGAACAGATTGAACAATGAAATGAAAAAAAATAATAACCTAAAATTGCCAATTAATGAAATGATTTTGGAATTGGCAATTGAAACATCAAATGAATAGCAAACAAATGAAACTTTAAACGAAATAATGCAACAAAATTTTGAAGAATAAAAGAAAATGTTCAGAAAAGCGGAACAAATGGCAAAAGAAGAGAATCCATACAAAGCCAATAAAATAAATAATGACAAACATCGAATAATTATCAATTCAAAAATCGATAATAACTTGAAATGGGTGGGAGTTATCATTTAATGATAGGTAATTATATAATTTCAAAATTTAGACTGAAGATGCTTTATTTTCGGAATTTGTAAAGGATTAGCAGCAGCGACAAATGCGGAGAACTTTTCTAAGATGGCTAAAGAATATTCCAATTATTTATGTCGAAAGAAAGAAAAGCGAACTTTTTATAGGAATGAAGATCGACGCATGATCTCTTTTGGGTTATGTGAAATTGAGAAAATGCAAGAGCATTTGACACAAAAATATGAGGCCCACCTTGGCGTTGTGTATTTGATGCGAGAGAATTGGCAATGTGACATAATTGCGGCGGACCAATTAACTGACAATAAACGGAATCAATGCCAAAGATATCGCAAATATTTGCACATTTTATATGAATATTTCTTCGGAATTTTTGTTTAAGGTTTATCCAATTATTATTTTAAATTAATGATTTTTAAATTTGCTAATTCATATATTATTAAGGTAAAAACGCTGAATTTGCAAATGGATTTCCAGCAGAAAAGCCATTATTTATGCATCACTGCGGAAATTTTCAATTGGAATCAATTTATGTCGTCAAAATTTTTAATGAAACTTCGAAATGTTTTTGGAAAAAGGACAAAAACAAAAATAGAAAAAATTCGGGAAGAATTCAAGCAAAAAATGGCAAAAATATATAAAAATGTAAAACAAAATGCCAATGAAGAGATGGAAAAACTGGAAAAAGCAATTGCAAATATGGAAAATAATGAAGAAACATACAATCTTGAAGATGAATATGATGACAAATTTGATGCTTTCATTTCGTCGCCATTTTCATAAGCTTTTTTTGGTGTCACAAATTCGGCATTTTTGCAGATCATTTCCTTTTTCCTGTTCATTTTTTTTGGCATTTAAATAGCATTGGCGGTTAATTTAACAAATGAATTATTAAAATCCAAAGATTAGTCTTTCGACCTTTTGCTTTTAAAAATTCGATTTAAATCTTAATTTCCTTTGCTATATAAAATGCCCATTTTTATTGATCATTTTTCTCTGTCTTTTTTCCCACATTTTTCGATAATTCTTTTGCATTTTGCATTTTTCTTTTTTAATTTTCTTTATAAATTTTTGGTTACTGTATATTTGAAATATTTTAGAAATTTTTATCTTTTCAAGTCGATAATAATTGGAATTTAAATAGCAATTGGAAATTAAATAAAGTTAAAAAATATTTTCATTTTTTTTTCTCAGCAGCGGAACGAACAATTCAATAAATTCTCATGTCGCAAGTCGACGCTTAATTTTTGATATTTTTAATGTATTGTTATTTTTGGATTTCACCCCAGTTTTCCTTTTAGGGTGTTGACATTTAATTTTATATTTATTACCATTATCTCAATTCTTAAACATCAAGTCTTGGTGGTTTTGAATTCGTAAATCTGGCAAACTCATGAATTGTACATTCTTTATAAAATATAAGATTTAAACTTTCGTACAATTCTCGAAATTGCATCTGATGGTATTCATTTTGTTCATTTCTCAATAGCAATTTTTAACAAGTATGCTTTGTCGAATACTTCTTTGAAACATTTTTGCCGTCCATAAAAATCCAATTTATTTATATTGTACAAAATTAGAATTATGTGACTACTTTAGATTTTATTTATTATATTAGTTCATGGATTAACCAAAATCCTTAAAAATTAATATTAATGTTAATATTAGATGTAAATTTTAAATGAAAATTGAATGATTTTCAACAGGAAAAAATTGAAAACTTCGTCGTTTGGCACCGCATTGGATGTGTTTGAGGCGGGGGAGGGAGAAGGGAAAGGGAAAGGGTGGTGGCACTGCCCGACCAGAGAGTGCCCGGGACTCTATCGAATTGCATTGCCACAACACGGACCAGTATTGGAACAGTCAAAGCTTTCCGACATGCCGGTTTGGTGTTGGTCGGTGGATAATGGGGCTAAAGTATTGTTAAAAAATGTTTGCCAATAAAAAGGTAAGCAGAATGCAATTTTATTAATATTACAACACGAAAGAATAAATTAAATTTATTTTTAATTGTATTTTTTATGTATTATTAAACTTTTTTGCCCCTTTCCTCCGGGACGAATTGGTGAAAATGTTGAAAAAAAAAGAAAGAACGGTTGATTAAAGTGACGAGGGATAAATAAATGTTTAAGGTATTTAATTAGCCAAATAACTTGTGCATTTCAATTAATTTAATAAACTCAGCAAATGCAACTGTAATGTAAATGTAAAAATAACTTTTTGCAAGAACAAAAACAACCAAACTATTTGCTTTTTAATTACTTCTTAATTATTTCATTCTATTTTTTTTGTTAATTTTCTCTAAATTCGACATAATCAATTTTCCTTTTTCTTTCGCTGCATTTTCATTTCTCACAAAATATTATTAAATTGATTACTCTTTTTTTGCCATCTTTTTCCCATAAAATGAATATTTTTAAATCCATTTCATTCAATTAACAACCCTAGTAATAATTCCCTATTTCTAATTCCTGCTATTCCTCTTCTTCCTCTTCCTCCTCTTCCTCCTCTTCCTCCTCTGCCCCTTCTTCTCCGCTTCTTCCGCTGATCATCTTCAGAATGGCCTCCATCCGTTCTTGCAAAGTCAAGTTTTTGGAGGCAAACTCCTCCGCCAATTTTGCTGCTTCTGTTCGTTTATCGTCTGCATCATCACATTCTTTGGTCGAAAGGTCGAAAGGCGGCGTCGGCAACGGAAGCACGGACTGATTGGTCATTGGTAAAATTCTAAAAAAATGGCAGATGGAATACACTGACAATGGGTCATAAATGGTCTTGAGTGTATAGGATTTGCCGGACTTCTTAAATTTTGAAAGAAGCATCGAGACCAAACCCCGATCAGAATGAAAATCGGATGTATAGACAACCAATATTTTGACCAGCCAAAAACCAAAATCAGACGGTAAACCTAAAATGATTTAAAATTTGTAACTTTCCAATGGAAATTGAATTGGATAAATTAAAAAAGAATTATCATTTAAATTTAATTTTGCGTGTTAACATACAGAATTTCGCCTTTTGTTATGCTGCTCTCTTTCTGCTGCTCATCATCAGTTAATTTTGGCGCAACTTTTTGCACTGTCAATGGAAGTAACCCTACCGGGGCATGCTTCTAAAAAATATTCTAATTTTAAATTTAGAATTAAAATAGTATTTAGCAGCCGCAATATTTTTCATTTATCAACGTGTATAATTTAAAATTCCCTTTTTAATTAAATTCAAATTTGCCGTAAGCTTTGGTACCGATTGTTTCTCAGGTTTTATTGGGCTTGCCTGGGCTTGATTCTAAAAAAACTATAAAATTAGATATTCTTCTTAAAGTTAAAAATTTCTCATGTAATTCTTTTTCAATTATTGTCACTATTTTGTCATTTTTCCATTTCCACCAATCGCAAATGATCTTTTTGAACGTATTGGGCCAATATTTATCGTTCATTGAACAAATCGCAAACGCCGCCATTCGTTTTCCCTCGAATTTGACACGAAATGCCTTTGGTAACTCTGTGACGGAAGTTATTGTGCCACAATGGGAAAAGAGTTGGCGAATGTGCCATTCTGTTGAGGGAAAAGTTAAACATTATATTAGTATAAAGTTGGATAATTTCTTAACAAATTGTGCACCCCTTGCGCACATTAATTTACAAAACAAAAAATAAATTTAAAAAAATCCCAGGTCAAATTTAAAAAATTACGGTAATCATCAAAATTCATATCAAAAAGTGAGCTGTCTTTCTTTTAATAAAAAATAAAATATCTGATCATTAATGGGAAGCCTTAACCGACTAACTTTTTTTGGAAAATTTTCTAAAAATCAATCTTTCACTATATAGAATATTTTCACCATTCAAATGGGGCGCAAAACGGCACACAAAGATTGCGCTGTTCTTGGCGGAATTTCTTTGTTCGATTTGCTCAAGATTTTCACCAATCCGTTTATTTTTTCTTTCCAAATATTCTCCCAATTTTATATCCTTCAAGGATGAATTGCTGTGCATTTTTAAGAAAAAAAACTAAATAAATTCAATTAAGGAAAATTTATTTTTTATGCTTTTTCGTTTTAAAACAGCCAAAATAAGATATTCGTCAAAGCTAAAATAAGCGGAAAGAGAGGGGGGGGGGGGAAGTGGGAATGAAAAGAAGCTGCGGAAGATGAGGAAGAGAAGAGAAAGCACAAAAAGGAAGAGATAGAAAAACCTATGAAAAAGTCGTCCTATCAAAACGATCGGCATATTCAAAAATGATTTTGGCTCTGTAGGGGGAGGGGAATTTTTCTTCTGCCAGTTCCTTTCTCTCATTATGCATTATGTGTCGTTCGTCGTTTGGTCGCGGCTGCTTTCTCACCGATTTTGCCATGGTAAACTTTTGTTTTACTCATTATGATACAATTCAGCAATTTCAAAAAGTTTAAGATAAATTTTCGAGTTCGGTCGGACATCACTAAAAACTGGCACTGTTCAATATTTCAGCACCCTCTCAATTTTTCAGAAAAATCTATAAGCTTACTTAATTCGTTTCACCCAAAAGATCTGAGCATTGGTTATATAATCTGTTGAACAAATTTGTACTGATTTGTTACCCAGGAATTTTATATTTATTTATTTCCAAGAAAAGATAAGTCAATCTTTTAAATGGTTGCTGTTCTTGTTAAAAATGTCAAAAACACAAAAATTTTAAATTAATATTTAATATTAATTGAATTTTGTAGATTTAATTTAATTTTTTCATATATAAATCTATGTGCAAAACGACAATTGGTGGGCAGCGAATACCAATAGAATTATTATTACATAATCTTTAAATTCATCAAGGTTTTATTTAAATTTCTAACATTTATTATACTGAATCAGTTAAAAGTAAATATTTTTCTTTATACATTAAAGAAAAGAAATTTAATTTTCCTTTTTTTATTTATCTTGCAACCTTATGTTGAAAGTGTTCGAAGTGTAAATAAAATTATCGATTAGTTCGAAAATGTAGTAACAGTTTATAACTATTTGGCTAATATATCATTTTAAAATTGAATAAATTATTTTTTATTGTTATTTCTTATGAATAAACGAAATTAATATAATAATTTATTTCAAAGAATAAAATGGTTGCCCTTTGCCCGTTTATTATTTTATTCCAGCGAAACTCTCATAATTGCACTAAACTATGAAAATTCTTGGGAGAAAAATTGAAAAATTATTTTTTATTTAAGAAAACAAAAAATTTCATTAGTTTACGCTTCATTATGTATAACAATATGAGTCTTGAACAATATTTCGAATTAAATTTATTTTCTCCATGAGGCGTTTTATCTTGATGCTTTGACCCAAATGAAACAGACAATGGCGGATCTTTATTCAATGTTTTTTTTCTCAAATATTAATTTTCGTATTATTATTTACTTTTTTTATTAAAAAAATTGTAATTTTGAGATTTTTTATTTAATCATTTTGCTTTTGTTTTGTAAATTTGTTTTTTTATTTCCAGTAGAGTTTGGCGTTAGCCGTCGTTCTTGAATGGCTAGGAAGGAAATTTCTCAAACTCAAAGATGAGCTACGGCAAATAATTTAAATAATATCAATATTTGCTTTAGTAACATTTGTCTCTTTTCAACTTGCAAAGAATGTACATATATTTCAATCTTTTAATTATTTTATCTTTTATGTTGACCCAGCACATCAATTAAAAAACTTTTTAAAATTCTAATACATTCTGTATTTTTGAATTGATTATTTTTTTTTTATAAATTTTTGCCATATATTTATCCCTTACAATTGGCTTCTATTTCACTAAAGGGTGGGTAGTTTCATAAAAATTAAAATTAAAAAAAATATAAATATATATTTGATTTAATAAAAATCAAAAAATTGTCAAAATCAGTTTAAATAATTTATTATATATGTTCTTAGTCGTCGTTAACAACTTCATGTCAGACGTCTCAGTTTATGAAAAAAACTATTAATTTCTTAGTTTTTTCATGCTGTTTGTATAGATGGTTTCGTTTGAGATTTTTAAATAATATAGGTAAAATTCAATTAGAATTTGAATTAATTAATTTAAAAATCAGTAATAAAAAAATTCATTTTTAAATAATTTATTACATACTCATAAACCGTGAATGAGTCGATCCAAAAAAAACTCAGTGTGGGCGTTTCAAAAAAAACTCAGTGATTGATTGGTCATTTTCCGGAAGCCTATCACACCACTTCGAGGCACCAAAAGTGCCTGATCCGGAACCCGGACCGGCCCGGTTAAGAACAATTTTTTGTTCAGTTTTTCAAGGGCTATCTCCTAGACCGGGTCCGGTTCTTGATCCATTCACTTGGAGCCCGTCATGGATCGGGCACATCTGCCGGAGGACTCTCAGCCTCGCGCCCGATCCTGTCGATGGCTAACCCAAGCTAATCTTGCCGGTACCAGCGGCTTTTTTTTTGGAACGCCCACACTTAGTTTTTTTTTTGGATCGACCTAGCACCCTCATAAACATCATAGTCAACGTCGGAACGTGTCTCGATTTTATATAAAGCATTGTTATTTATTTAAAAGATAGATTTTTATTTCATTTTTACTATAGGTTCAATTCGCCTTTCTGATTAAAAAATTAAAATTTATAAATGATATTTTTTGACAAATATAATTTTTAAATTATACCTTTCATAAAATAAATTATTTTCGTTGCTGATTTGGGTTTTTGGTTTCATTTAATATAATTTTTATTAAACCAAAACTAAGACAAATAAAATAATATTTATATTATTTCATTTTGAAAACAAATGCATTTTTCAAATTAAATAATTATTTTAATATATAATTACCTATATATGGTAAATTCCGGCAGTAATTGCCTTAAATCAATTTCTGAATTTTAAAAATAACTATTTACACCATACATAGTTTTTCATGTAGCTTTGAGGCGTGTCTCGGTGGTTGTCAGTCGGTGGCGCAGATTTCTTTGATGAAATACTTATTTGTTATATATTTATTACCCGATTAGTATTTTAGAAATTATTTTTTATTATTTAAATATTTTTTGCTTTCAAATTTGTCCTCAATTTTAAAATAATATAAATAAATAAGTTGGTATTTATATATTTTTATTATATAACTTATAATTAAAAAAATGATGTTAATTTAAAATGAGTAGAACCAAAATATTTGTTTGATTTATTCGTATGTTTATTTCATTTTTATGGAAGAAATTATATTTCTTTTAACTCGTTTTTGTCTTTATTAGTCTGTTTATCTTTTTTGAGTTGATCTCACGATAAAACTTTTTAGTTTTACTGCTTTAAAGAACTTTTTTCCTCCGTATTTATTTGCGCATTGCGGAATATCACATACAATCTTCTATTTCGCCATTGTTGTTAACTAAATGAATCAGCTTCTTTTGTATAATATTTTTAAAATTTAATCTATATTTTATTAATTTTTTTTTTCATTCTTTATTTGGGTTGATTAATATTTTATTAAAAGAGTAAAGAAAGAGAGAAAGCGAAGAGAGACGGAGAGAGAAAAGAGCAGAGAGAAAGAAAAAAAGAGGAATGAAAAAGAGAGAGAAAAAAGAGGAGATAGATGGAGAGAGAAAGGAGGAGAAAGAGAGTGTGAGGTAAGTTTGGAGAAATGTGAGAGGTTGATAAGTTTTTTATTTTGGCTAACGCGAGGTGCGCGAGCGAAACGAGCGTGCCTGCGCTAGTTCTTGGTTATTTTAGTGTTTTATATAAACAATTGTTTAAAAAAGAAACATTAATGACAATAATAAAAATAAATCTTATTTTTCAATCGGAAGATACAGCTGGGACGTTAATCAAAAACTATCAAAATGGGCGTTAGTCAATAAACCATCAAATGGAAAATTTTTCACAGAAAATTATTCATAATTTCGCATAAAATTGATCAAATTTTATAATCTAGATATTTTTCTATAGCCCTAAGTGTTTTCTACTATCCTGCAAATTTTTAAAAAATTCTTTAAGTTTAAAAAAAGATATGACCTGAGAAGCTCAAAAAACCAAGTTTTTTGAGCATCTAATAGAATTATTT